>CATIWQ010378395.1:0-37752 GCA_949673415.1 Euphorbia schlechtendalii
TACCATTCCTCACCTTTTGCATAACTCATTGGTTATCCTCTCTTTCTTTTGATTTTTCTCTCTTAATACCCTCATCCTTTATTGATCACTTTCAAAGTATTATTGCTATAGTTTCCTTTTCACTTTAGACACACTTAATACTTATAGGACGTATTCGAGAATAACATATAAAACTCATAGTAAGAACACTACTAGATATTACTCCACTACTAACTTATCGGTAGCATTAAACTAAAACTATATAACTTATACTAATTCATGTTGCCTTGAAATATATATATCGAAACTTACTTGGAATGTTCCTATTGAATGTTACTCATCCTTGCCAAATGCTAAATGTTGTGCTATGAAGCACTCACACTCTCAATGTGCGCTCATACTCGAAACACCTTGTTCGAAATATGCACTAACATCAAACTTGTAATACCTAACACTCATAATAACCTTGGAACATATGTTAGTATAGTATAGGTATGGAAAAAGTATAAATAACAGTAAATCAAGAAAAATTTTCTTTCTTCAATTTTTTTACTTTTGTGATTTTTACAAATACCCCCCCACACTAAAGAACACAATGTCCTCATTGTGAGAGATCTTACTAAAAATGAAGAACAAATACGAAAAACACATAAATGGAAAGAAAATAAAAAGAAAAAGAAATTGAACTCATGTTCAATCATCCAAACTTGAATCTAGAGGACTCAGTGAGATATCAATACTTCATTCTGAAATATGAATTCAACTTACGATTCAAAGAAATGTTGAATTGTGTAAGTGGACGAACATCTTGTTGTATAGAAGCGATATCATGACAAGCTTTATTGACATCATTGACGAACTTTCCTCTCCAAGTATTTTCATTGGCATGAGTTTTCCTGGAGGTTTGTCTTGCTTCACTACTTCCGATTTAAACTTTGTCATTGCCTTCATCGGATTGGTTCTCTTGAGAAGTAGATCCTTCCATCGGTCTTAACTTCCTAACTCTTACTCCATATGGTAGAAACGTAAATTTCCCTTTTTCTTCCTTAACTATTCCCGCTCTCTTCATGTATACTCCTCCCATAAAGTTAAAATTCTCTCTTAGACTATAGTGGTATGGTAGTTGGTTTTTCACTCCCAAAATAATCCCACAAATCGTATTTGCACCTCCAAATCTAGCCTTTTTATGTGTAGTAAGACTAGTGATGGATACATATACATCCGAAAATTTGGCCATAATTGCGAAACCGTGCACTCTAATATAACCAAGTCTTTCATCGACACTTTAGTAGTTTCATGTCGGAAGAAAACACTTTGAGAAATAAACTTGTGAAGGTAAAGAAGGCTATTACTCTGAATGTTCTTATTAGATGAGTTTTTGACATCGTATCGATCCAATCTCACTAACTCAGTCCAAACATTCGTTAAATCATAATCTTCTTCCTTTCAATATCTTCATAGGTTTCTCCTAAACCAAACCACTTAATCAAATACATTAAAGTAAACTTATATTCTTCCCCTTCATTCTTAAATTTCCTTTTCAAAAAGTTCCCATCTTCTGTAACAGTAACCAAAAATTCAATGACCCATTCCTCATTAAATGGAAAATGCATATTCACAAATTTTTTCATTCCAAATAGTAAAAAATACTCCTCTACTTCCACATGAATTCTAGCATCAATCACAAAAGTAGGACCATAGAAAAGTGTACCGTGTAAATCAAAGATTTTGATCCTTAATTATCTTTCAACTTCTTCTTCACCATAAATTAGAAAAGGGCATCCATACATGGTTTGTTGGTTGACCAATTTATTCTTCCCCTTGGTTGCTGCTGATTTCTTTAGAGCCATTGAAATTGAATTCAAGAGTTTGAAAGAAGGATTTATGTTTTTATTTTTTGAAAACAAAGAAAATTTGCTTTGCAAAAGATTGAGTTTGTAAAAGATATTGATTGTGAAAATAAACTAGGAAAGTAGTTATATATGCATAGGAAATAGGGTAATCATTGCTTTTACAATGGATATATTTGATTTGTAACCGTTAGAAATAGAGTCATTATAGTAATAACTGATGTGAAATCGCACATGTCGCAATCGCAAAAGATAGTCACGATCGTGACTTTCTCCATATAGAAACAAAATGTTTTTACAACTTAATTCACGAGCGCGATATAGGTCACGACCGCGATATGTTCAAAATCCAAAAAATTTTGTTCTTTTCTTTTATTTCTAAAACCACACTAACTTAAAATACACAAAAACAATAAAAACATAGTACTATATAATACTATATATATTGGAAAACATAAGAGATTTAAGTATCAATGGATTTTTGAACTCCTTGACTTCATATTCATGGATGAAAATCCAACTTAACAACTTCTTAGATGTAAGCATCGATCAAGTCAAGTTTCATGCATATATCTTCATCCATTGGATATTTATCAGCCTTATCCATGTTAAATTAAATAGTATCGTCACCTATCCTTAAATTAATTTTACCTTCCGACACATCTATCAATGCTTTGCTAGTATTCATAAAAGGTCTTCCTAAGATAATAGGACATTTTTCATCATATGCGAAATCTAAAACAACAAATTTTGTTGGAAAGACAAACATATCCACTTTAAATAGTACATCTTCGATTATGCTATAAGGATGTTTAATAAACTGGTCGGCCAATTGCAAAACCATATTTGTCTTCTTAATTTCATCATCAAGCTTCAACTCTTTGAAGATCGATAAAGGCATAAGATTTATACTAGCTCCAAGATCACATAAACATTTTAGAAAGGAAATGTTTCCAAGTTCACATGGTATTGTGAAACTTCCTAGATCTTTAAATTTAGTGGGCATTGTAGCAGTTATTATTTTGCTATAATCTTCGATTAAAGATACTTTCAATATTCCTTCTAAACTATACTTAAGAGATAAAAGTTCTTTTATTAACTTACCGTAGTTTGGAATCTATGTAATGGCTTCAATGAATGAAAGATTGATTTCCAGACCTTTAGTTTGTTGATGAATTTGATGAATTGATTATCTTCATTCTTCTTCTTCATTCTTTGTGGAAATGCTAGTTGAGGGGGATTAACCTTTCCAGATTTAGGTTGTTCATCCACTCCTGCTTTATCATTTAGTTTGCTCGGATAATCATTTGGTACTTCAACAACATCATTAGCAACCATACCCAAAGGATTTGGTTTATCTAGTAATTTACCAACACGAAGGGTTATAGCATGCACAAAATCCTTAGGATTTCCTTCTGTATTACTAGGTAAATGGCCTTTTCCTCTAGATGGAATAGCACTCGCCAATTGACTAACTTGTATCTTCAAATTATGAATGGAAGATGATTGATTCTTAAACATTTGATCCATCTTATTCTCTAACTTTTCGTAATGTTCCTCAGACTCTGATTGCTTATTACAAACTCCTTCTAAAAATTTGTCTATTTTACTTGTTAATTGCCTTATTCTATCATTACTCTGATAATTATTTTGTTGATTATCACCATACTTCTAATTAGAACTCCTATAATTATTTCCATTGTAACAATAAGAATTCCCTTGACTTAGAACATAACTTAATTGCTCCCCTACACATGGGTTAAAGTTACACTCAAAAGCAGTGTGTCCTATTTGACCATAATTTTCACATGTCAAAGGGTTACTCTTATTTATATGCATATTATCTATCTTATGAGATAATGTAGATATTTGCCCTTGCATAATAGAAATAGGGTCTAATTCATTGACCTTTTTAACTAAACAACATGCGAATGATTAGGAGGAGTAGTACTTAATTGTGCTCTCTCCACCAGCCACATACTATTGTTATTTGCCATATCTTCCAAAAGGTCAAAGGCTTCTTGACTAGTTTTCTTCATAAGAGATCCTGCAGCCATAACATCTATCGCTCCTCTTGTTGCATGATTTATTCCATTGTAGAAAGTTTAAAAAATCACATTCTAGGGTAAACCATGATGAGGACAAACTCATTGAAGTTCCTTATAATGTTCCCATGCTTCGTATAAGGATTCACTATCCTTTTGAGTAAAGGAGGTGATATGTTTAATGAGTCTTGCGATTTTGGCTAAAGGGAAATATTTAGTTAGAAAGGCTTGGGCTAATTGATTCCAAGTGGTGATTGAATTCGGGGGTAATGAATTCAACAAAACTTTTGCTTTATCACGAAGCGTAAATGGAAATAAATGAAGTTTGACTACTTCATCAGGAACATTGTGCATTTTGAAAGTATCACAAACTTCTAGAAAGTTTGTAATGTGAGCATTCGGATTTTCATTGGGTAGACCATAATATTGCACATTATTGCTGATCATTTGAAGTAATTTTAGCTTGATTTTAAACTAATTTGCATTAATTGGTGGTCTAGCAATTCCCTGATTGTTACCATTGATGGTTGAAACGACATAATCCATGAGCCTTGGTTGAGGCTGATTGACATTTTATTGTTCATAGTCAGCCATCCTTCTTCTTTGTCTCTTATTTATCTATTTTCTTCTCCTACCAAATCATTCTATTTCTGATTCGAAAGGCGCCAAACTTTCTCCCGAACTAAGCTTATTTGGCATGCACATGCTAGAAAGAAAACTCAATGAATAAGCAAGAAAAAGATGTTAATAACAAATATAAATACTTAAAAACTAAAAAAACAAAAATAAATAAACATATATAATTGCCTATTCTCCAGCAATTTGATCTCTAAAACGCAATTGCCATCCCTGGTAACGGTGCCAAAAACTTGTTTGCAAGATTTTGGCTATACTCGTTTCGAAAGGCTTATCCCTGGTAATGGCGTAAAAAACTTATTCCCCATTATTCTACTGATAATATAAAAGTTTTAAATATGAATAGGTGTTATCAGTACCACTTATCAAATAGAAAAATGATTATAACTGCAAGTATACAGTTGCGATGTAGTTTTAATAGATATCGATCCCACAGGGAAGGAATTCAGTTTTGAGGACCAACTAGAGTTATGGAATAAAAGAAATAAGATATATTGTAGCATTTGGATGATAGACTGATGAATAGACAAATGCATGAATAGATTAGAGAAGACGTAAACTGTATATATATTCCCTAAGAATAAGTATAGTATTAAGAATATTTCATACACTATATAAATTTAACAAACACAATTCTAGATGTCAAAATTTTTCAATATTTCACCAAAGAGAAACACATGAAATGACTTTTATAAATCTAGGGTAAATGAATTATGACACTTATAAAAACTTGTTTAACAATACTACTATGCTTAGTACGGGTCACTCTCACATAGCCATATTTAGCAAGTTACCACTCCAAAAATGTTGGCTCACTAAACAACGTTATAATCATAGATCCAATGAATATACACAATCTTGTTAACCCCGAAATCACTCTTAAAGTTAACTCGAAAGCATATAACTTCATTAATATAAATGACGCAAGATGAAATACTCGTTTGACCCATAGACATATCATAAATTTCCGAATAGAAAGTATAAGTAGACAACAAAGTAAAGCTGTAAGGTATGCGAGTGAAAGCTAAAGTTGATCAAACAGTATCCACTCTTTAATGGAAGTCGTCAATTCTTGTAATTCCTGCGTCAACTTTGAATTCGGTCTCAACTCGTACAGAACCTCCGCTAGGATGCTATTGTTTGTGAATATCGAACAAATGAATGTTGAAGAATAGAAACTTTTATTGATAAGTGCTTTGCAAATTCACTGATCTTTAATAGCTTCGATCCTAAGCTAATTCCTTGTATTCCATGCATCTTTTTGCACCTTTTTCACTCTTGTTACATAGAATTCCATCTTTGATCATTTTACTCCCACGATTCACCTAGTTTCTACACTTGCATAAAAAACAACAACATACCACGTGAAATCTTTTATATGAAGTATAAAATGACTTTAAACCATATCGTTTTATAAGTAAAAATATCATGATAATAAGTGTAATTATACGTTTATCAGCTCTCATGAAGTTCTCTGAGATGAATCAGCATGGTTTTTAAATCCATACCTTCATGTTATTTCTTAAGCTTCAAGCTCTTGGTTTCGAACATCACAAGTAACACAATAAAAGCATCCTTATTATGCTTATGATAAGTTCCTTATGATACAACAAAGGGATATTTATGTGGTCCTCACTACTAAAAGGTGTCTGTAAGGAATGTTATGATATCCTTGCTAGAAGTCAAATAAAAAAGGTATCTTTTGACATTCGCTATTCCAGCATTGTTGTGCCATCTGCAACGTCTGCAAAAGCATCTACATATTTGACATTTACCATGTTATATCTCACACACCTCTCTCTACATATTTGAATTAAGATATATGAATCATTAACAAGATAAAGATTAACAATTTAATCTCGCACCTCGTTGTCTCTAAACATCCACAAATTTATTTCAAATGAGAAGATCTCAAAACCGTTAATAGAAGAAATTTTGAAGAGAAAATCAAGATAAGAAGTTTACAACGGCTACATCTAGTCTTCTACAACTATAAATAGAGCCTGAAGTAAACATTTACAACATGGTGAATCCCCTCAAATTTCTAAGAGTTGAACTTCTACTAAAGCAATCACATCATTCAAAATTCTAAATCATGCAATCAAAAGCAAACAACCATTTTCAATTTTTTTTGCTAAGAGAAACCAGTTATGCATAGAAATTAACTAAGGTATTCATTTCTAAAGGAATCAATGTATAATAAGTTGAATTCCTCTGTGCATTAATCTTTCATTCGAATTTTTGTGTGAGTTAGTTTGGGAAGGGTACCCAAACTGAGTTGAGAGGTAGTAAGTAAGAATGGTACTTAGTGTTATTTTGTCTACCCGTTGTCAAAGGCTGCCCCGCCTATTTAAAAGAAAGAAAAGCTAGTTGAATAAAGCTGGGAGAAGGAATACGAGGACTGAAGTAGGCTAGGGGCCGAACTAGGATAAATCAATGTGTTTTTTTCTTTATGTCTTTATTTTATCTTTCATTGTGTTTACGGCCATGCATCATCTTTTTCTCTTTTTATTTCCCTTGAAAACGAACCTAAGCAAAGTAAGTTTTACTCAACACAATTTGCAGACAAACTAAGTCAACACAAGTTGAGTAGTTTGTAGTTTTAGCTTTAAAGTTGCACTCAGCACGCTTTACTCAACACACATTAAAATTACTTGGCAATCGAATTTTAAATCCTAAAAACAAAAAGTTATTCTCCATTCACCCCCCTTTGCACAATTATTTAAGTTAATGTGGACCAACAAGTGATATTAGAGTAATGGGTCAACTTAAGAATTAACAACTCTTGAGTGTAAAGATCCAATGACTTATGATAATCCCTCCTATACACCCGATCATGGATAGACGACACTCCTTAAAAAAGGAAAGTTTGATACCAGGCCTCCACTCTTTGATGGCTAGAATTATTCATTTTGGAAAAATATAATGAAAACTTTATCTAATCACAAAGCATGCAGGCATGGCAAGAAATAGAGTTAGAGCCTAAATCCTACCATAGTTAGGAATGGGAAAGTGTTCTTGCTGACCCTGAGGATTACGATGATGTTGACCTAACACTCCTCAAGGAGAATGAGACAACAATCAACTACTTACAATATATGTTAGACTTGTTTGATTTTCATAGGGTTTTAAGGTGCGAGACAGCACATAGATTTGGAGGAAGCTGGAAGTCACCTACGAGGAAATTTATGAAGTAAAGGAGACCAAGATCAATTTAATGACCCCGAGGGTACGAGCTCTTCTAGATGAGCTCCCATGAAGGTATTCAATCCATGAATACCAAGTTCTTTAACATCATTAACAAACACAAGACATTAGGAAAGAACTTCACCAAAGAAGAGATGGTTAAGAAGTTCCTAAGAATTCTCACTACAGAGTGCAATCGAGGAAGCTCATTTTTTAAGAAAACTTTAGCTATGATGAGCTCATAGGCACCTTGCTGACTCAAGAGATGTCCCTAAGAAAATATGATAATGATTATTCTAAGAAGAGCAAGGGGAAGGAAAAGGAGAGCAAAGTAATATCTCTTCAAGTTGATTCATTCGACAAAAGCATTGAGTCAGATTTAGATGAGCAAATGTTGCTACCAACTAGAAGACTCAATCATTTCATGAAGAAAGATAGAAAACTCAACAACAAGAAGTTTCCCAGTAATAACAAACAAACTCAAAGTAGAAGAGAAGCTGAGGAAGGATAAAAGAAGGAATACAACAACGACATCAATTATTTTGGCTGTGGTGAAAAGGGTCATATCCAGTCATTATATCCTATATCCAAAAAGGACATATTGAAGAAGAATTTTAGGTGGAAAAATGAGGAACTTCATGCCACATGGAGTGACTCTGAAGAATCTTCATCATCTGATGAAGAAGAAAATGATTTCCCCAACCTCTACTTCATAGTGATTGACAGAGATAGATGCGAAATCTCAGCATCAGCCTTTAATGGCAATCATTTCGTTGTTGACTCAAATGTTGAGAGAAATAAAGGGAAAAGACCCCAAACTAAGGTACATCCTAAAATCCCTTTGTCAGTTGAAAAGTTCTCCTAGGTAATCATTGATGTTATTAAACTGACCAATCGATCAACAAAGAACATCAATGAGCTAGTGAGGAGAAGTGAGGATCTAGAAGATATTATTTCTTCCTTATCCCTTGATATCCGCTTTCTTCAAGAAAAACTGAGTATCATGAGGAGTTTAACAGCAAGCTCACTAAGCAATTAGATAATTTGACTATTGAATTAATAGCTTTGAAGAAAGAAAGGGTTCCTCCACCAACCAACAGCTAAGCTGCAAGTAACCAAACTCGAAACTCTAGAAAGGAGAAGAAATCTTCTTTAAAGAAGAAAGTGAGCCAGCCTAAACCAAAAATGGCATGTAGGTTTTGTTGGAAGGTTGTACATGCAACTATAGTATGTAGGCATAAAAATGGTCATTATGACGAGTATGAATGGAGTAACTTAAGCACTGCTAATAAAGAAGGACCAGTTCAAAAGCATGGGTACCTAAAAAGATGTAATTGTTTTACAGGTGAGCTTAAGATCCACTGATAACGTTGGAATGTGGTATTTGGATAGCACCTGCTCAAGGTATATGATAGGAGATGAAACTCTTTTCATCTTGTTGAAGTACAAAAGAAATGGAAGTGTCAGCTTTGGAGATAACAAAAAATGTAAGATTGTTAGAAGAGATGATAAGTGTATAGTTACACTTATTATCATGATATTTTCAATCATAAAATGATATGGTTTGAGTCATTTTATACTTCACATAAAAGATTTCACGTGGTATGTAGTTGTTTTGTATGCAAATGCAGAAACTAGGTGAATCTTGGGCGTAAAATGATAAAAGATGGAATTCTATGTAAAAAGAGTGAAAAAGGTGCATAAAGATGCATGGAATACAAGGAAATGGCTTAGAATCGAAGATGTCAAAGATCGGCAAAGTTAAAAAGAAGAATCAAGAAGAAAAGCATATATCACAATCGTGACACCCATTCGCGGTCGCAACCTATACTTCTTCACAAGCAGAAAGGTACCAACCAATAGTCACGATCGTGACATGTACATCGCGCTCATGACTTGTGACCTTTATTAGTCAACGCTTCTCAACTACCAATAGTCGGATAAGAATGATCAACCGTCATCAACCGTTAGATGAAAAGACACCTTTTGGAAGTAATCCAACCATGAAAAGGTACCTTTCCATTGTAGATGAGGATGAAACCTTGCATCTAATCATATTGAAGTGATGCAACCCTTCACCAATGGACATGACTCTTTGTTTGGATAGATGGAATCCTTCACACACTATAAATAAGGTTCAAATCACTCCAATTTCATGGGCATAGTGTGACATGCATGGTAGGTAATGTATAGAAGTGTGTGTGTATGATGAGAGTGAAAATATATAGATTTCGCTACATTCAAAGTCTTAGTGCAAAAAATGTATAAGTGATTCAATTCTTATTTTGATTACTAGATTTCTCCTCAAATTCGAGCGATTGTTGTATGAGTGTAATTGTAAATCACTAATGAATAAAAGTTTTCGTTCTTCAACATTCATTTATTTGATATTCACAAAGAATAGCATCCTAGAGGAGGTTCTATATGAGTTGAGACTGAATTCAAAGTAGACGCAGGAATTGCAGGAATTGACGACTCCCATTAAAGAGTGGATAAGGTTTAATCAACTTTAGCTTTCACTTGCATGTCTTACAAATTTACTATATTTTCTAGTGATACTTTCTATTTTGAAATTTATGATTTGTCTATGGATCATAACGAGTATTTCATCTTGCGTCATTTATATTAATGAAGTTATATGCTTTCGAGTTAAATTTAAGAGTAGTTTTGGAGTTAACAAGATCGTGTATAATCACTAGATCTGTGGTTATAACACTGTTTAGTGAGCCAACATTTTTGGAGTGGTAACATGCTAGATATGGCTATGTGAGAGCGACCTGTACTAAGAATAGTATTATTGATATCCAGATTTTTATAAGTGTCATAATTAGTTTACCCTAGATTTAGAAAAGTCATTTCATGTGTTGCTTTGTGGTGAATTATTGAATATTTGGGCATCTAGAACCTTGTTTGTTAAAGTTATATAGTGAATGATATATTCTTGATGGTTTTGCATGTTTCTCTCTACCATACTTTTTCTTAGGGAATATCTATATAGTTTACATATTTTATAATCTGTTCATACATCTGTCTATTCATCAGTCTACCATCCAAACCCTATAAATTATCTTAATTCATTTGTTCTGTAACTATAGTTGGTCTTTAGAACTGAATTCCTTCCCTGAGGGATCGATATCTTTTAAAACTACATCGCAACTGTATACTTGCAGTGGTCATCATTTTTCTATTTGATAAGCGGTACTAACAACACCTGTTCATATTTAGAACTTTTATCTTATCAATTGAAAAGTGGGGAATAAGGTTTTTGGCACCGTTACCGAGGATAAGCCTATCGGAATGATTATAGCTAAAATCTTGTAAACAAGTTTTTGGCACCATTACCGGGGAAGGCAAGTGTGTTCTTAGAGATAAAAAATTTGGAGAGTACGGTACATTTTCCTATTATATCTTTTTGTTTCTTTCCTATACTGTATAATTTGTTAATCCTAACTTTGATCTGAAAAGAATATGAAATAATCATCTTGGAGGTGATACATCATATTATTACGTTTGAATTCTCGAGAAACAGAAGATTTTCTTCTCTTTTGCCTATTCACATTCGCGACCCCAATTTGCACTCATGAATCCCTTAACAAAACTTTTTGTTTCTCAAACCTTGTAAGTCACGATCGGGATAATTAATCACGATCGTGACTGTGCGAAAACTGTAGCAGTTTAGTAGTTATTCGACGGTTATTCCTCCAAATTCTATAAATTGATGTGCGAGTGTTCATTAATTTCTCACTTATGCAATATGAATTTCTTACCTTTCCAATAACAATTCAATTCCAAATCCGAAACCATCCTATTTCTTTCAAAGAATTCTTTTCAATTCAAAATGGTTCTACCAAATAAATCCAATCTAGTTCCTCCATCAAACTTGCAAGAATGGTATGAGGCACCATTCTCTTGAAGATGGAGATCATTTCAAGGTTATCAAAGATGTTGAATACAAAAGTTCATACACCATTCATAGGAACAGTTTCATTAACCTTGGGGTTTATGACAGGGTAATGTACTATCTCATAATTTTGAACTTTATCATTTATTCAAACATGTGTCTAGGGAATAGTGTGGAAAACTGTATGGAGATGTTTGTAACATTGGTGTCGAAGAACGATAAGAAGGATTGCCTGGTTTATCGTCATCACCGAAAAGAATATAAGTTGACAAGGAAAGCACTAGATAAATATATGGGATTTCCAAAGGATTGCTATAATAAGATGCTTCCTGGATTGGATCCCTCACCAACATAGAATCACCTGACTAGCCAAACCGAGTTCAAATAATCATCTACCTATATTCGGTGGATTCCATATTCTTATTTGCTCGCATTGAACTTCTATTTAAGTGGTGCATTGTTTGGTAAGTCAACTTTCGATCTTGTTATTCTTGAAGAATTTTTTATGATGGAAGTAATTTGGAATGGCACACCTGTTGATGTTTTAGGGATAATGATGGAAACACTTATGTTGGCCGCATAATATCCCGGAATGATAGAATATGGGTATCGAACAATGGCAAATCTATTGGGCCAGATTGGGAGAATGCCCTATGCCACTGAAGTCTTTACTAATGAAAATGAGATTCTGGAATTAACCATGTAAGTTCTTCATTTATGGATTTCTGGTAATGTGCATTAGAGAAGATAAGATCACTCATAATTGGAAATCATGGGGAGGAGAGAATGGAAATCGACAGACAAAGAGAAAGGGAAATTGCGAGGGAAGAAGAACGAAGTGCAACCAACCTCCGGGGAAAAAGATGAACAAACTTATAGAGGCATAAATCTCAATTCATAGTAAAATCGATGATATTCATACGCTAATGTTTGACGTTGAGCAAGATATACGGGAATCTTATTATAAGATTAACCTGTTGATAGAATCAATTTCCTCCTATTGATTATTTGCTTTTCACTTATGATTTTGTACAGTTTGTAGTTTATTTGTTATCTGTTGTTTGTTGTTTGTTTGTTTAATTGTATGCTTGTTAATGTATGTTAAATATGAAAATAAATTTGAACAACAAGACATTGATGTTCAATTACTATCTTCACCATAAATCATTCTAGGTATGAAATTAGTAAATATTTATTATTTATATTTAACATATTTATGTTGCTAAGTTTTTCTTGGACTAAGTCTAAAAAAATTGAAGAAATAGAAAATGAAGAAGGTCAAGATCGTGACTGTAGATCGCGCCCGTGACATTATGCAGTAAAACCTTCTATTCCTGTTATGAAGAAAGTCACGATCATGACAAGCCTTCGCGATAGTGACACGGGAAGAATATTACCATTGCAGATCGTGATTAACATGCGACAGATGGCTGAAACTGCCATTAACTACTAGTTTGAAGGAAAAATGGCTATATTGACTTTGGCCAATCAATGACCTATTAGAACTCTATATAAAGGTCTAGATTGAATCCATAACCACCATAACCTTATACGAAGCTTACTAAAGTTCTGATTCTTTCATCTCTATTCTTCTACATTCCAAACCTTTTTCAACCTTTACTTCAAACAAAACCATGCCTCGTGTTAAGGTAGCCGCCAATAGAAGAGAATTCCCAAACTATCAACAAGATTACGGTTGTTATTTTCCCATTTGTTCACGTTAAGAGGGGAAATGATTCCAAGTTTTTAACAAATTGGAGATCAACAGTAAGATTTTTCTTGATTTGGTTTTCTTGGAGACTTTAGGCGTCCATGAGAAAATGGGGATGTATATCTCTGATTTGGGTTTAAGCATATTTGTAAGAATGCGATTTCCACAAAACTGTGATTGGATTTTGGAATGTCTAGTGACATTCAATTTGGAAGACAAGAAGAAGAGGGAAATTCAATTTCTCAACCAAGGTAGACTGACAAGTGTATAATTATACTTATTATCATGATAATTTTACACATTAAACACTATAGTTTAATTCATTTTTATACTTCATATAAAAGATTGGCTTAATGCATCTGCACCCCCCTAAACATGTCTAAAAAGAGCTGTTGTAACCCTGAACTTTGAAATGTGACAGATAGCCCCCTGTACTTGTCTAAAATGTGTTACTTTACCCCCTCATAAAATTATCGATTTCAAGAACAAGAAGATGAAAATGATGGGCCAAGAATCGATACAATATTATGATTAATTGAAGAAAATATATAGAATAGAGATGAAGTTTGATGAAGACGAAGAACATTTATTAGGGATTTTGAATTGTAAGAATTAGAATGTTATGGATTTTTTTTATTCATTTTCTATTCCACAACATACTTCACGTGTGTGTATTTTGATGGTCACCCATGTAGCAAGTTAGGTCAACACAAGGGGCTAAAATAACTCATTTTAAACAAGTATAGGGGGCTATCTATCATATTTCAAAGTTCAGGGTGGCAACAAACCTTTTTGGACAAGTTCAAGGGGGTGTAGATGCATTAATCCTAAAAGATTTCACGTGGTATGTAGTTGTTTTTTATGCAAATGCGGGTACTAGGTAAATCTTGGAAGTAAGATGATTAAAGTTGGAAATCCATGAAAAAAGAGTGAAAAAGGTGCAAAAATGATGCGTAGAATTTAAGGATTTGGAAAAGGATCGAAGATGTCAAAGATAGATAGAAATCGCAAAGAGGAATCATGTGAAAAAAGGCATGTCATAATCATGAAACACATATCATGATCGTGACTTGTTGACTTTCACAATAGAAAGTAGCCAACCAAGTATTCACGATCACAAAAATCATTCCCGATCACGACCTTGATGGTTTTTTGGTCAACTCTTCTCTTCTTTCAACCGCCAGATAAGAACGATCAACCGCCATCAACTACCAAATGAAAAGACACCTTTTGGAAGTCAACAAATCATGAAAAGATGCCTTTCCATTATGGATAAGATCAAACCAATTAAACCAATCACAATGAAGTGGTGTAATTCTTCGCCAATGGACATGACTCTTCATTTAAATAGACATAACCCTTCATACCTTATATATAGGGTTCAAAACCAACTAATTTCGAGGGGCGTGGTGTTTGTGGATTATGTGGTGTGGCATGAGTGAAAAGTGTGTCACATGGATAGAGAATAAAAATATCTAGATTTCGCTACGTTCATAAGTGCTAGCAAGAAAATGTATAAGTGATTCGAACCTTATTTCGAACAATAGATTACTCTACATATTCGAGCGATTGTTGTATAAGTGTAATTGCAAATCACTTATCAATTTGCAAATCACTTATCAATAAAAGTTTTCATTCTTCAATATTCATTTATTAGATATTCACAAAGAATAGCATCCTAGCGAAGGTTCTGTACGAGTCGAGACCAAATTCAAAGCAGACGTAGTATTTGCGGGAATTGATGACTCCCATTAAAGAGTGGATATGGTTTGATCAACTTTAGCTTTCACTTGCATACCTTACAACTTTGCTTTGCTTTCTACTTATACTTTCTATTTCTAAGTTTATGATATGTCTATGTGTCATAATGTGTATTTCGTATTGAGTCTTTTATATTAATCAAGTTATGTGCTTTTGAGTTAACTTTGAGAGTAGTTTCGGGGTTAATGAGATTGTGTATAATCACTGGATCTGTGATTATAACGCTGTTTAGTGAGCCAACATTTTTGGAATGGTAACTTGCCAAATGTGGCTATGTGAGAGCTACCAGTACTAAGCATAGTAATATTGTTACCCAGGTTTATATAATCGTCTTAATTCGTTTACACTATATTTAGAAAAGTCATTTCATGTGTTGCTCTGCGGTGAATAATTGAATATCTGAGTGTCTAGAACCGAGTTAGTTAAATTAATCTAGTGAACGTAATATCTTTGATGACCTTGCATGTTATCTTTGCTATACTTATTCATAGGGAAAATCCATATACTTTTATCTTCTCTAATCTTTCATACATTTATCTATTCATCTATCATTCAAATTCTCCTAACTAAAATCAAATCTATTTTATTTTCTTTATTCTGTTTCTCTTGTTGATCTTTAGAGTTGGTCCTTCCCTGTGGGATCGATATCTTTTAAAACTACATCGTAACTGTATACTTGCAGCGGTTACTATTTTTCTATATAGATAAGCAGTATTGACAATAACTGTTCGTATTTTGACCTTTTATCTTATCGGTAGAAAAGCGGGGAACAAGGTTTTTGGCTTCATTTTAGAATATAACCCCTTAGAGTCATTAGAGTCGAAACCTTACGATCATAAATCTGCCCAAACTCAATTTGGTTGAAAATTATCCATCATGATGTATGAATTTTCATTTTTCGAACCCGAACCAATCACTCATCATCTCTCTTGTTACGGTGTAATGTCTTCCTTGGTTACGAAATTGAATCGCCCTCTTCTTCTTATCCTCAAAATCGAATGTCACTAGACATTCTAATATCCAATCACAATTTTGTGGAAATCTCATCTCCATAAATTGGCTTAGACCCAAATCAGCAAGATATATCCCCATTTGTTCATGGAGGCCTAAAGTCTCCAAGAAAACCATATTAAGAAAAATCATACCGTTGATTTCCAATTTATTCAAAACTTGGAATATTTTCCCTTCTTCACGTGATCGAATCGGAAAATGACAACCATATTCTTGTTGATAATTCGGGACCTCTCTTTTATTTACTGCTACCTTGACACGAGGCATATTGGTGTTTGAAGTGAAGGTTTGATTATAGAAGAATAGGTGAAAATTTCAAAACTTTTGTAAGCTTTGTAGGAGTTGTGGTGTCTAAGGGTTCAACCTAAACCTATTTATAGAGTTCTAAAAGGTCTCTAATTGACCAAAATAATCAATATAGCCGTTTATCCTTCAAACTAGCCGTTATTGGCAGTTTCGGACATCTGTCATGTGTTAAATCGCGATCTATAACCGTAATATTCTGCATGTGTCGCGATGGTGAAAGCCTGTTGCAATCGTGACTTTCCTCACAACTGAAATAGAAAGTTTTACTGCTTAATGTCATGAGCGTGATATATAGTCGCGGTCCCGAACTTCTTAATTTCTCCTATTTCTTTAATTTTTAGACTTAGTCCTGTAATAACTTATGCGTTAACTTCAACCCATTTTACAACATAATCAACTACAACCAGAATGTAATTATTACCATTAGATGTAGGAAATGGTCCCATGAAATCTATACCCCAAACATAAAAAAGTTCCACTTCTAAGATGTTTTTCAATGGCATCTCATCTCTTCGATTTTTGTTTCCTGTTCTCTGACAATTATCACAATTCTGAACAAAACCTCTAGCATCCTTGAACAACGTTGGCCAATAAAATCCACTCTCTAAAACTTTAGCAGCAGTTTTTTCTGGTCCTAAACATCCTCCATATATGCTATCATGGCAATGACTTAAAATTGAAGAAAAGTTAGTATCATCTATACATCTGCGAATGACACCGTTAGCACATACCTTAAACAAATAAGGGTCATCCCACATAAATGATCTAATATCTTTAACAAATTTTTTTTACCATTAGAATTTAAATCAGAGGGTAAAGTATGTGTAACCAAATAATTTGCAAAGTCAGCATACCATGGACTAACAGTATGTTTAACAAACATAAGATTTTCATCTGGAAAGAGTTCATTAATATCACCAGTTTCACCTATAGGTCCCTTATCATCTTCTAAACGAGATAAGTGATCAGCTACGATATTCTCACTTCCCTTTTTATCCCTTATTTCTAAATCAAACTCTTGTAAAAGAAGGATCCACCTAATTAGTCTAGGTTTGGCATTTTTTTAGCAAACAAATATCTCAAAGCAGCATGATATGTATAAACTATTACTTTAGACCCAATCAAATATGATCTAAATTTGTCACATGCATACACAACTGCTAACATCTCTTTTTCAGTGTTGGTGTAATTACTTTGTGCAGAAGACAAAGTGTGACTCGCATAATATATGGCATGCAAATTCTTTTCATACCCTTGACCTAATACATAACCAACAGCAACATCACTAGCATCACACATCAATTCAAATGGTAGAGACCAATTTGGTTTAACAATTATGGGTGTCGATACAAATGCTCGTTTTAAAGTGTTGAAGGCTTTTAAACAGTCATCAAAGAATTCAAACTTCACATCTTTAACAAATAAATTAGTTAAAGGTTTAGCTATAACCGAAAAATCTTTAATGAACCTTCTGTAAAATCCAGCATGGCCTAGAAATGTTCTTATTCCCTTAACATTTATGGGAGGAGTTAATTTCTCTATGATCTTGGTTTTTGCTATATCTATGTGAATTCCCTTCTCATCTATCTTATGACCTAATACTATACCTTCATTAATCATAAAACGACATTTCTCCCAATTCAATACCATATTAGTTTCCTCACATCTAGCAGTTACTTTATCCAAATTTTTTAGACATTGCTCAAAAGAATCTCCGTATACTGAGAAATCATCCATGAAAACTTCCATAATATCCTCCACATACTTACTAAAAATAGTCGAAACACACCTCTGAAAAGTAGCCGGAGTATTTCATAAACCAAAAGGCATTCTTCTATAAGCAAATGTACCAAATGGACATGTAAAAGTGGTTTTGTCCTGGTCATCTGGCCTAATATGAATTTGAAAGTACCTAGAAAATCCATCTAGAAAATAGTAAAATGCATGACTTGATATCCTTTCTAACATTTGATCTATAAATGGTAAAGGGAAATGGTCTTTCCTAGAAGCTGCATTTAATTTTCTGTAATCTATACTAACTTTCCAGCCAGTTGTTGTCCTAGTAGGAACTAAGTTACCCTTCTCATTATGAACTACAGTAATACCTCCTTTTTTCGAAACACATTGAACAGGACTGACCCATTCACTATCTAAAATCAGATAGATAATTCCTACGTCTAATAACTTAATAATCTCCTTCTTAACAACTTCCTTCATGTGAGAATTTAATCTTCTTTTTCTTTCTATCCTAGGTGTATCATTCTCCAAATTAATAGAATGCATCACTATATTAGGACTAATCTCTCTAATATTTGAAATTTGCCAACCAATACTTCTTATTCTACCCTTTATTATCCCCAATAATGCTTCTTCTTGTAAATCAAATAATTTACTAGAAATGATAATGGGTAAAGTATTATTGCTTCCTAAAAAATGCATACTTCAAATGACTAGGAAACTGCTTCAATTCTACTAAAGGTGGTTTATCTATAGAAGGTGGTATAGGATCATCTTCTCTAACTAATTTTTCAGTTTCAAAGGAATATTCTAAATTTTCAATGGATTCAGATGTTGACTCTTCATGAGATGTAACACGACATATTCATCTACGCATGTATCAATTAAGTTATCAATCATGTAATCACCACAAAACTTATCCCAATGTATGTTAGTAAACATTTTAGACACAAAATAAAATAACAAACAAATATAAAGTAAAATAAAAATAAAATATAAAAACGTACCGTATCTCCAGAAATTAGATCACTAGATGCACTTGCCTTCCCCGGCAACGACACCAAAAACTTGATCGCAAGATTTTTACTCTACTAATTCTAAGGGCTTTTATTCTATAAAGATGCCAAAAACCTTGTTCCCCACTCTTCTACCGATAAGTTAAAAGTTCAAAATACGAACTAGTGTTGTCAGTACCGCTTATCAAAAAAGAAAAATGGTGACCACTACGAGTATACAGTTTCGATGTAGTTTTAAAAAATATCGATCCCACAGGGAAGGAATTCGGTTCTAAAGACCAACTAGAGTTATAGAACAAAAGAAAATAAGATAATTTATATTGGAGGGTTGGAATGATGGATGGATAAACAAATGTATGAAAGATTAGAGAATATTTAAAGTATAAAAATATTCCCTAAGAGCAAGTATAGTAGAGAAAAATATGCAAAATCATCAAGAATATTTCTCACACTAGATTACTTTAACAAACACGATTCTAAACGCCCACATATTCAATAATTCACCGCAGAGCAACACATGAAATGACTTTTCTAAATGTAGGGTAAACGAATTATGACACTTATATGAACCTGGATAAAATTAATATTATGCTTAGTACGGGTCGCTCTCACATAGCCATATTTAGTAAGTTACCACTCCAAAAATGTTGGCTCACTAAACAGCGTTATAATCACAGATCCAGTGATTATACAAAATCTTGTTAACCCCAAAATCACTCTTAAAGTTAACTCGAAAGCATATAACTTGATTAATATAAATGATGCAAAACGAAATACTCGTTACAACACATAGACATATCATAAACTTCTAAATAGAAAGCATAAGCAGGAAACAAAGTAAAGTTGTAAGGTATGCAAGTGAAAGCTAAAGTTTATCAAACCATATCCACTCTTTAATGTGAGTCATCAATTCCCGCAATTCTTGCGTCTACCTTGAATCCGGTCTCGACTCATACAGAACCTCCGCTAGGATGCTATTCTTTGTAAATGTTGAATAAATGAATGTTGAAGAACGAAAACTTTTATTAACAAGTGCTTTGCAATTACACTCATACAACAATCGCTCGAATTGTGGAGAAATCTAGTGATCGAAATAAGAATCCAATCATTTATACATTTTTCTCACTAACACTTTGAACTAGCAAAATCTATATATTTTCTACTTTCTATCTTTGCATGCACGTCTAACATGTATCACACCATGCCATGCACCACTGCTTGCGAAAATGGTTGAGTTTGAACTCTATTTATAGAGTACGAATTGTTACGTCTATCTAAACGAAGAGTCGTGTCCATTGGCGAAAGATTGCATCACTTCATTGTGATTGGATGCAAAGTCTTATCTTTATCCATAATGGATAAGCTCATTTTCATGATTGGTTAACTTTCAAAAGGTGGCGTTTCATTTGTTAGTTGATGGTAGTTGATCGTTTTTATCCAATGGTTGGTAGTTGAGAAGAGTTGGCCAATAACCGTCAAAAGTCATGATCGTGAATTACATGTTGCGATCGTGACTAATGGTTAACAACTTTCTGTTTTGAAGAATAATAAGTCGTGACTGCGAATGGTTGTCATGACCGTGAATTGTATTTTTCTTCAAAATTCTTCTTACAACTTTACCGATCTTCGACAGCTTCAATCCTAAGCCAAGTCCTTGTGTTCCACGCATCTTTTTGCACATTTTCCCCTTTTTTTACATAGAATTTCACTTTTGATCATTTCACTTCCAAGATTCACCTAGTTTCTACACTTGCATAAAAAACAACTACATACCACGTGAAATCTTTTATATGAAGTATAAAATGAATTAAAACCATATCATTTTATATGTAAAAATATCATGATAATAAGTGTAATTATACACTTATCAATACCACACTATGGTCCAAATGCATAATGGTACTTGAATAGTACCATAATATATGCCGAATGCATAATGATACTTGAATAGTACCATAATATGGTCCGAATGCATAATGGTACTTGAATAGTACCACAATATGGTCCGAATGCATAATGGTACTTGAATTGTACCACAATATGGACCAAATGCATAATTGAAGGGGTGAATTTCCCCTATAAATAGGGGAAATTTTCAGTAAGATGGAGAAAAAAATACTTTTTCTCTCGACAAGATGGAGGAATTTTTTACAAAAAAATATATTTTGCTTGAGGAAACAATTTCGACTTTTTGACAACCACTTTTATTCACTTTTCTTAAAAAAATCCTTTGGTAATATTCAGATCCAAAACACATTTGCTTTCCGAACTTTATTATTTTCAAACCAATTTTCTTCCATCTTTTACTAAAAAATCCTCAGATATTCTCGAATCTAAAACAAATTTAGAGTCCGAGTCTTAATATTTTTTAATAAAAAAAATACTTATTTTTCACACAAAAATCACAACTAAAAAACGAAAGAGGAACTCTCTCGGGGATCAAACAGATACGCCGAAGTGGTTTCTCACCGAAAAGATAAGCCTCTGAGTTCCTAGAGTTGTTATATCGCGTGCTTTCTATGTTTTATTTTATTCTACATGTTGATCTAGGAATAATTCTGCTTTCTTTTATGTAAATATCAATGTAATATTTCTCCTTCTTCTTTTCTATTTCTTTTAATTGTTGAAGATTTCTATTAGAATACCCCCAGTGAAGGGAATAAAAATTATTCCTAGATAACAATCCTCACATTTGTGCCATGCGAGCATTTTCACTAATTCAAATGAGCAACATATGTGTTAATAAAATGAATTATTTTCTTTCTAAACAAGAATTTTAACCGTCGATATTTTAATTAGGCCACACGGGCCTTCTCAAAATCAAATCGAACATACGTGTAAATATTCATGTTATGTTATACCCTGTGCTATCCTTTGTGAATGCAGGTAGATTAGGTTAGATATATGCCTAGGATTTTATTTTCCTTCGGGTATTGCAAATATTTTTACAGTTGTGTAATTAATAGATTAGGCGGGCAGTTGCATCCCCGAGGTTTTGTAATCTTAATCTTTACTTTTTCCCGTTTATTTATCGCTTTATGTATGAATTTATTACTTTCAACATGCGAGTTAAATCATACATTACAAACTCAAAAACGACATAAGTGTGAATATGCATAATTAAGAAATAAGATTTTCTGTAGATGTAATATATTGTGATCCAATAAGAAGTAAGCAACTTATCCTGAACTTGAATCTCTGTGTCTTAGTGGGCCATCCCCCAAACGTTAAGCCTTACAAGACTTTAATTTCTGGAAGAGCTAATCCAGGTGGCAACTCTACCTAAGAGATGGCGGATTCAAGTTTTGGCCAATCTAAAATGTTTTTCGCTTTCTATTTTAACCTTTCAGGTCCCGACCCGATATTTTATTTTCACAAAAAACACCCCGGTGAACCGCTCCTCTAACTTCAACGCGTTGTCGGCCCATCATATCAGTGTCGTCTACTCACACCAAGGGTGTGATTTGCAATAGAATTCTTAGGATTGACCCTTTCTATCCAGTTTGTGTTGGGGTTATTGAAGACCATCATCATTTATTTCTTCAAAATTTTTCCCAAATGGTGTATTCACATGTTAAGGATTGGGTTGGTGGTTGTATCCCTCCAGTTACTTAGTGGTTTGAGTGGTTACTTAAGGCTAAGCCTTCTCAATTTGTGTCTACGGTGGTAATTGCAGCTTTCCAGGCCTTGGTTTATGTCATTTGATGTAATAAGAACAATTGTATTTTCTCAGGCTTTTGTCATTACTCTGTCTCCTGTTTTGATTTAGTTAAATGGGGGGGTGAAAGGTATAGTGAATCTATTTAGTAAGAGAATTAAAACAATTGAGGATAGGAATGTGACTGCTAGAATTTTTGCGTAAGTAGCTTGTGGCCTTACAGAGGTTGGTTTTGTATTTTCTTTGTTGGCACTTTAATATATTTCTTCTTTCATCAAAAACTATTGTTGCATAAAATAAGCCAATTATACCACCAAGGCAGTTTAGCAAAGAAAAGTAAAAATCAATTTGGTGGAAAGACTATGTAGTCAACAATGCTTGTTGAGCCTGAATAATTTCATACATGTCTGTAATACTCATTTTCTACTTAATGCAATCACAGAGAATGAGCCAATGAATTACAAAGTGACAAGTATTATTCTAAGATGGCAAGAGGCAATGCAAAAGGAGTAGTAAGCTCTAGAAGAAAATAAGACATGGCAACCGATGCCCTTACCAACAAAAAAACTAATCAATTCCAAATGGGTGTTCAGGATTAAATACACACCAAATGGTCAGGTTGATAATTTCAAGGTAAATTAGTAGTTAAGGGCTGCAATCAGACATTAGGAATTGATTATCATGAAAGATTTAGTCTAATAGCAAGTGTGGTGATTGTTAGATTGCTACCGGCCTTAACTATTTCACATAAATGGAGAGTTCACCAAGTAAACATCAAAATGCCTTCTTACATGGGATTCTAGATGAAGAAATTTATCTAATTTCTCCAGAAGGTTATGACAAAGCAAATTCAGGTTAGGTTTGTAAACTTACAAGGTCACATTATGGCCTAATATAGGCAAGAAGGCAATGGCAGAAGGAGTTATCCGAAGCACTTATAAACTTTGATTTCAATATATCAAAAAATGATAATTGCTTATTCATTAAAGGAGACATGGCAAAACAAGATTTTTTTGGTAATGTATCTATGTAGATGATATCTTGATATGTGGATCTAATGTGGAAGACATACAAATGCTCAAAGATCACATGCACAACTTGTATACTATCAAAGACATGGGACTTGCCAAATATTTTTTAGGAATGGGAATTACACAAGACAGCAAAGGGATCACTTTGACACATGCCAAATATGGTATAAACATGATAAAGGATGTTAGTTTAGAGGATGCCAGCATTGCCTCTAGTCCATTTCCATTTGGATTTTTTTACATGCGATAACAAAACCAGTAACTAATCCCAATGTCTTTAGGAGAGTATTTGGGAAACTATTTTACCTAGGGTTCACTAAGCTTGACATCTCATTTGTCACCCAATGACTCATCCAATTTATGCAGGAACCACATGAACATCATTTGCAGCTTGTCATTCATGTTTTAAGGCACTTAAAGGGAACCTTGAACTATGGATTGCATTATTCTTCAACATCAGATCTTAAGTTACAAGCATTTTGTGACTCTGGCTAGGCCACTTGCAAACTCTTGCATTTATTGGGAATTTATTAATTAGCTCGAAGACTAAAATAGGGAACTGTAAGCATATCAACTGCTAAACCTGAATATCGAAGCATGTGTACTACAAGCTGTGAACTAAAGTGGATTAGCTTCCTCCTTATTGATTTCTAGATTAAAGCAAAAGTTCTCATTGATTAGTATTGTTTCAATGAGGTTGTCATTGATATTGCTCGCAACCTACTGTTCCGTGAAAGAACAAAACACATTGAGATTGATTATCACTTAGTGAGAAACATGATTTCACAAGTTTTCTCTATTTCAAGTCCATCTCAACTAAAAAAAAGTTGGTTGATCTTTTCACAAAATCTTGCCTTGCGGGGGGGAGGGGCTATTGTAAACTTAGTAAATACCTAGATGATACTAGTTACAAGCAAACTAGAGCAAATGGACTTGCAGATCACACAGTAGGAAATTCATCAAAGCAACCAGATTCAACTATGTCATCAATCCCTACCACATTGACTACATGTCATGTCACTAGTCTTAGCCACTAAGCAAGCTGCGATAACAAATTGTAACAAACTTTCCCTCCAAAAGTTTTTTATGCATTTTCGCTCACTAGCTTCCTTATCAATGTAGCATAAATACATTCCATTGTACTTAAATTTTCTTTTCAGAGAAAATAATGCAATTTCGGTAATCTTAATTCGAGATTTCCACGACTACTCAACAATAAGTAATTTTGTTCAATTTTATCTGAAATGTTACGGACTGGTTAATAAAAATGCAATGCATATCATTGATAAATTTTGAAATTTTTTGAATAGAACAAATAATTTTTTTAATTAAAATATGATTATAAACTTTAAAAAATCATAAAAATGAAAAAATCTTAGAAACTTACTCAGGTCATGACGTATAATTTTTAAATAACTATGTTAAATGATGAAAATGTTGAATTAATTAAAATATTCATTGTAAATTAATATTCTAAACAAAATAATATTGTTTTCCTTTTTTTATCAACTTTTTGAAATCACGAAATCCTTTTTACAAAATAAATTATCCCAATCCATTTTACAAATAAATGAAACCGTTTAATATTTTGTAATTAACTTTTGTAGCATTACTTAGCTGATGAGGTTAACATACACGAAGTGGTCAGAATAATATACTTAATTAAATTAATTAGCAAGTTGAAACATCAGATATATCGTCAAGTAATTAGGTGATAGATATATAAATGGGAAACTACCTTGCACTAATTCACACGTAAGGGGTGATTATATGGTTAATTAATTTATTAAAACAAAAACAAAAAGAATGAAAAAGACAAGTAAATAATTGTAGATTTAAGACATGACATTATAACAGGCACAGCTGAATCCAGCTGCCTTTGCCTCACTCACTATCTATGTATAATTATATATCACTTTCTAATTTTTCCCAAGTTATAAAATTAATAGTATGCAAGAAAACACAATTAAATAGCTGCCCATGATTAATTGTTTGGAATTTTCATTAACTACATAAATTGTACTGTTTTTTAAAAAGAAAATACATGATATTTTGTAGACGAGGGATAGACAAAGCACAATTCCTTTACACCTCTAAAATACAAGTGTGAGCACGAGATTTTGTACCAACTCGCTCGTTCGATGATGACGGCTTTTCGAGATTTAATCCTTGAATCCTACAATTTTCGATTATCCAATAATCTTCAAATGAGAGCTCTCCTCGTCATCAAATAATATTTCAGGCCCTAAATAAATATTTAGGATCGTAAAAAAATATTTAAAATACTTAAGTGAGAGTTTAAAGGCTTAAATTATTTTAAGGACTAAAATAAATATTTAAAGGTCAGAAATATATTAATAAAAAAATAATAAATCAAATTTAATTTTTTTTAAAAAAATCGGTTTACCAGGCGGTCCGCCCAGCTTGGCAGACCCAGGCTGGGCAGTGCCAAGCTGGGCGGACCGCCTAGACTCGAGCGGAGTCCGTCCGTTCTAGGCAGACCTGCCCAGTCTAAGTGGGTCTACCCAGGTTCGCCCAGACTTGGGCGGACTGCCCAGGTCCGCCCAGAGCTGGGCGGACTGTCCGAGTTTGATTATTTTTAAGATAAAAATAAAATATTTCAAACAAAAATCAAATAAAAAAGAACAAGGAGCACTCCCAGAATTCAAGCGGATTTGTCGATGTGGATTTGCAATAAAAGGGTAAGCCTCTGAGTTCCTAAAGCTGCATTTTCCTATGTCTTATATTGTGATATTTATTCTTTTTCTTTTCTCCTAAAATTCTGAGACGGACTCGATTTTCTTCTTCAATCTAGGATTTATTTTAATATCTTTTATTATTTAAATTCTATTTTAGTAATTCTTTTAGTTTATTTAATTGTCATTTTATTTTTGTTATTATGAAATTTTCTTTTATACTTTTACTTCTTTTAATTATTTAATTGTGGAAATTCTCCAATATACATGTTATAATACCCCTACAAAGGAAATTAAAATTATTCCCGGTTAACAAACCTCATCTTTTGTCATGTAATCAATTTTATTAAATAAAAATGAGCAACATATTTGTATATAAAAATAAACCATTTTACTTTTACAAAACAAGAATTTTAACCGCCAATATTTTAATTATACCACTAGTGTGCCACTAACCTCAAAAATTGCTTGCGAGCCACTAGCGTGAGCTAGCATTAGGCCAGCGCGCGCTAGCGGGCAGCAAGCCCGTTAGCAACCTGCAAGCTGGGCTTGCCATGCGCAGCTACAACACAGTCCGCGTATATGGGCTGTGGGGGGGTCAACCAGCATATCCTAGGGATCCATGTGGATGACCCGCATGTGGGATTTTCCCTATCCTACATTGGAAAAAGGGAAGCTTTCAGCTCCCCTTCTCCCTATAAATAGCTGCCCCCATTCTCCTTTTCAACTCAATTCAACTCAGTCTTCCTTTTGAGTTCGACATCTTTTCTTCGCAAGATTTTTGCGAGATCCTCCACGAGTTTCTCCAACGTCGCAAGAATTCTTTAGAATGCTCTTTATATTTTAAAGTGAGACTTCTCAGTTAATATTTTCGGGTTGGTCTTCGAGCGGTCTAGCAGCTGCTGTCTATCAACATGTTCTTCCTCAACAAAGGTTTTGGTTAGTGAAGATCCGTGTGGATTAATCATAGAGTTTGTCCTAGATTGGAGGTTAGTGCTACGGGAGTACTGTTCTAAGGGAGTGATGTATCAAAGGAAGGAATGCATCAACTGGTAATGCCCTTAACTTAGATGCTAGGTTTCTTTTGTAAGTTTTATAAACCTATATGCATCTATTGAACGTTTCAACTTAGATTATATCAATCATGGCATGCTTCGGAGATCCTTAGGGTTAATTTTAAGTTTTGAAATTCCGCATTGCAAGTTTGCATGTTCAATTATTGTCTTAATTAACCAGCACACCCAACGTCTGACCCTTAGCCTGTACAGGGCGAAACTATCTTTATACCCAAATTTTTGCGCAATGTCCACTTGACATCCGAATATTAGCCCACATGGGCCAATAACATATTTCATACATTACCTATGAGGTGTACACTCGACATCTAACTCACAGCCCAAAAGGGATAAACACGTACCCAAAACTATACCTTCCCACATCACGTGATGTCCTTGTTAACATCAACTTAAGCCCACGCGAAGCGAACTTATTTTGAAAGTCTTACCTTACCAATCTTCAAGGGTATACGCTTAATACCTGAACCGTTCACCCACACAGGGCAATGATTCATGCACCACCACATACCCTCAAATAGTGATGATCACACTAGCATCTGAAACTCAGCCCTAATTGGGCAAAACAACCAAGACATCCATTTAATAGCTACATACAGTAGTTATTTTAAATTTTATGCGATTTCATCAAGGTATGTGGCACTGCTTACCCGAAATCAATTTTGACCTCCTCATTCCATGCGATCTAGTCATAGTACGAAATCTCAAACTATTGACCTATTACCATTCGGGAAACTTGGTCACCTCATTTACACCACTCATGCTACAATGTCACACAAACATCGTACAAATCTCAAAACCACTCCTAGGGGGCTGGATTTTCATTTTCAACTCTTTTCATTTTATCTAACAACTAACCTGTTTGTTTCAAAAGGATTGATAAATAAATTATTCATCTTGCATCATGGCACGTTAACCTCTTGTGAATGCAGTCATAACATTAACATATCACGCATCTTTTCACATCTTGAATCACATCACGAATCTTATATGCATCGTCTGATCTTCTACCTATGTATCTTATCTTACAAGAAGAAAAGGCATGCTCACCGCTTGGTCCGCATTTCTCCGATCGTGGCCAATCTAGAGGGGGTTCCGCACACTTAAGTGAGGACTCGGGTTCAGATTCAGTTCATCATGCATCTTTAAATTGTGGTAGCATGGCCAATCCATGAGATGAAGTTGCGGGGGAGGATCACCCCTTCCTTACGAAATAGAACTCTTAACAGACACATTAGTCATCGATGAGCGCCAAGATTGCAGCTGCCTTGAATACCCTTGCAAACAGCGAACGACTAGCATCAATTATTCGTCGACATGTGAGGGCAGGCCAACCCGAAGAAAGTGCTGGGTAATCAAGATAGTAATTAAACATGTAATCTTTGCAAGGCGAAATTTCATAACTTAAAATTAACCTAAGATATCCTAAGCATACCATGATTGATATAACCTAAGTTAGAACATTCCATATATGCTTTAATTTTTGTAAAGCTTATAAAAGAAACTTAGCATTTAAGGTTAGAGCTTTATCAGTTAATGGGTGCTTTCTCCTTTTTAGTAGTGGTGTTCCCTTTGAGCAATTCGGCAGAACTTTGTTAGCATGAGCTTCCAAACTAGGAGAGCCTCTACGATTGATCCACGTGGATCTTCACCGACCAAAAGCTCATTGAGGAAGAACCCGTTAGTAAATAGCATTTGGTAGACTGCTAAAAAACTAACCCGAAAATAAATCAAGAAGGCTCACTTTAGAAATAGCCTTCAAAAGAATTCCTCAATTGTTTGGAGAAACTCGTGGAGGATCTCACACAACAAAGGAATAAGAAGATGTCGAGCGCAAAGAGAAAAGTTGAGTTGAAGAAGTATTTTCGTTGTTGAGAATAAAGAGAGGAATTGGATGCCTATTTATAAGGAAAAAGGGGAAGTGTTAGACTCCCCCTAAAAGTCTTTGCGGGATGGGAATATTCCCATCCCATATTCGGGTTAGCCGCGCGGGTCACTATACCCCGCGAGCCAACTCATGGATTGTTGCCACAAGGCAAACCCTAACGGGCTTGTGGGCTTAGGGGTAGCCCGCGCGCAACCACTACTTTAGGAAGCGCCCTCTAGCGCTCGCGGGCTATCCTTGCGAGCCTTTCGGCTCGCAGGGTAGCTGCGCAGGCCCCACTCCGAACTTCTAGTGTTTGTTTGGGGCCCACTCGCAACTGGAAAATCCTTTACTACGCTTCGTGCAATTTTCCCATTTTCTCTTTATTCCCTTTAATTATTAATTTGGTTCAACCAATTAATAATTCTTCTAATGAATTCGACAACTGGTATTTTCGGTATAGACCCAGTCTATAGATTCTTTACTTAGTCTGATAAAGACTCAAAATGTGTGACCTCATAGGATCCCAAAGTATTGACCCGCTAGAGGTTAACCTAAACTTGGCTTCCCATCCGAGAACCTTTAGGCTGAGTTAACCAGATCGATATAGAACTTGATAGCTCTAGACGATCAAATGGGCTTTATAGCTAAGGCGTATGATCCCCCGATACTTGGAACGTCACGTACTTGTGACTTGATCTAGTTCTGCAGTAGTAACCAATACAATACACTCCTTCCATCAGGTTAAGTACCATCTAGTTTATTGAGCTTGGATAATAGTCAGCTTATGTAATAGCCATAGCTATCCTGGAATTAGACTTGTTTACGAAGAACACGACTCGGTCATTATGTATCAAGATTGACTAGAAACTCATTCTATCAATCTTATACTCTGATCAGAGATTTATGAGTATGCCACTTCAACAAGGGGCCCTAAGGTACATCTCTCATTATATTACTATATCAAGAGCGATGAATCCCATCTTAACTACTCGACTTACCAACATGTGATCATCACTATACCCATAATCACCCGTATCATCCTGATCGTTAGGGTATGAATAAGGATGACCCAAAGTATAGCAACTCTTACACAAGGTAACCAGTATCTTAGGTTTGAGGATACTTGTACTGCTACTGCAATAAGACATGACACTAACACATGGATATAATGATTTCCAAGTATCTGTCTTATAGCGATCTCCAATGTATTACCCGAATACATTCATATGTTAACTCAAGGTACCACCTTCAGCTCGTGAGAACGGATGCTTGGATCTAATCCAAGGAGTAAGATTACAAATGCTAGTCTGTCCGTTCCATTGATGTCTAGTCTCAATGAAACTATGACTAGGGATATTTAGACTATTCATAGTAACACGTATGTGCAGTTCTCACACTACATAGCTCCCACTATGTCCTCGTACTTTTACTCTATGAAGTAGTCATGGACTTTATCTCATCAATGCACATATACATATTTAATATTATACATAAATATGATACCAGTAAGATACATAAATAAATAGAAAGCACTAATAAGCAACAAAGATGCCTTGATTATTATTAATATTAATAATTCGATACCGTTTGTATATTATAACTAATAAAGATATATCGATCTAATTGCCTCTACGGTATACATCATGTCTAACAGAAAGGGCTCATGATGTGGTATCCCACCCGAACGTTACTCTTAACATCAGCAGTCTGATTAGTCAGCCTTAAGTAAGTGGAACTTCCACTTCTCATATGATGCATCCATCTCATAACACTATTCCTACTACCTTTTACCAGTTTGGGGCAGGACAAAGTTAGCTAAATCAGAACCAGGGTCAAATTGGTTAGCTAGGGTATAATTTTACCAATCATTCCCAATAGCAATCCGAGAATCAATTCTTCCCAGGACAGCCTGGTCAGTTAATGTTTGCACCAGGGTATTCTTATCAAGGAGTGGCCCAACAATCTATTCCCAATTGGAGTACGCCATTTCCCTCACAGTTTTAAGATATCCCTCAGTTGCCCAATTTTGCAGTAACTTCCAGGGGAACTACCTTTCCCTAGGGGCAGTATAGCTTCTACCCAAGCACTGGGAATGATATTCTCCAACAACTAGGCATGGCAGAATTATGGTAATAGTTCTTCGCCACTCACGATGGCCATCTCATGAGTACATACCCTGCACATCCAACAGTCGGGGACGAAGATAGCTTGCCACCAAACTTTGCGATGCAACAGTTTGAGAAGTATGTGGGTTCTGGAGATTCACGTTCTCATTTAATGCATTAACAAATAGTGATGAGGGCATTATGGGTAAGGAAATGAATGATGGCTAAGGGTTTCATTGTCACCTTGGGCCACCCTATCAATGAATGGTACAGTCACCTTCCGTTGAATGTGGCTTATGATTGGAATAGTCTTTCTCAAGCTATGATGGGGCATTATGGTTTTAACACTCAAATGGTAACCATAATGCAAAATTTGGAGGCTATAAGGTAGAAGTAGGGCTAAAGCTTCAAATCGTACTATGAGCGTTGGATGGCCACACAGGTCAAGCTTTAGGCTCGTTTAACCCTACCAGAGATGATAACCAAACTTCTGGATGGTACACTGCCATCTTACAAAAGCAAGTTCGGGTATGATATTTTTTCCAGCTATCAAGAAGTGTTTGACAAAGAAGAGAGGATGGAGCACTTCGAATCCATGGATAAACATGTGGAGAAACTTGCCAAAGGGCACTAGAGTGGGAAGATGGACTTAAGATGATGATTTAATAAATTAGCTTTTAGTAACTTTTCCCATGAGGCTTTCTTTTGAAATTTTTTAATAAATTGAACTTTGTTTACTCGCTTAATATCCTATCGATTGACATCACGCATTCTCATAAACATATGCATAATGTTTTTAGCATATATGACACATCATGTCATGAAATTAATTTGGGTATAAATGGATCCCCTGCAATTGTAATAAGTTTAAATGATTTGACTCTTGAGGGAAAGTGAGAGACAAACGCAGGTACTTAGATAACGCGTGATAGCATTTACCTGATCCTAAGAAGATGTGAGGTCGACATAAAGATTGCCAAGAGCAGAACATCCACTTACTATTAAATATGTCAAGCAAAAGTTAAAATGATCGGAAACAGAATGGGTCGAAAAGTCAACAGAGCATATTGAAGTTAACTTCCCCCAAAAGGGTCAAACAACCAGTGTAATGGGCTTACATAATGCTAATGCCAAAGATATAAAAAAGGAGTCAGATCATTGAGCACGTCAACAACAACGTAACACAACCACCACCATTTATGGGTCGATCATTACAATGTTGAAGGAACATCACTGAACATAAACTGTTCACCCTTGATGGAATCAAGATACTGGATTTGAAGCCTCTGATCCTCGATATAACACCTAGTGTTGGAGAATAATTGAACTCATAAGAAACGCTGATAATCAAGCACCAATACTCATCATTGCATACAAAGCAAGATGAGCACCAACCAATCGATAAAAATCATTGAACTATATACAATTGAAGTTGTGGACATGGACGATGACCAATCTATCAATCCAATCATCCAAGACTGACACAATCGCTATCACACATAGGTGAAAGAAATAAATCGGGTAAAAAGCAATACCAACAAAAAAATAAATTGTAATTAGCATGTCAATCATCACTCTATTAGTTGAGCAAAAAGTCTCTTTTCAAAATCGAAAAAGAATAATCTGTTAAGTTTAAAACCCAAAAAGGGCGACTCATGCAAAACTTAGGACATCCAGAGGAAAGCAAACACATTGGTTAAAAAACCTGAAACGGCTAATCAATGGTATGAGTCTAATAATTTGAAACATTTATACCCCTATTAAGTTCATCAATGAATTGTTATTTTTGCTGAATCTTTATGCATATGCTTTTTTTAATTGCTTGCATGCCAATGGTAGAATATCACAAGTAAACATCCCATCACATCATGGTTCAATAAAAAAATATTAATAAAAAAATATTAATACTAAAAGAAAGAAAAGAAGAAAAAATATGTCTGCTAGATTGAAAACCTGAAAGGGCAGTCCAGGCAAAAATTAAAACAATGTTCAATAGATTGAAAACCCGTAAGGGCGGTCTATGTAAAAATTAGAACCAAAGAAATATCAAATTCATCATCTCATCCTCGGATGGCACATGCCATCAATTATCTCCTCCAAAACTTAGGACGAATATCTTCCGATTTCCCTCCCAATACTTCAGACAAAAGGACTTCCAGCTCTTATTATCAACTTTAATTGAGCATCACCTACGTGGTTCTGAATAAACATCTAGATCCTCATCAAACCAAATCCAGGCCTTGAGCTCGACTCTGAATCATCGAACCCATGGTCATCACTTTGAAGGAGTCATCGACAGTAAGGCGACCATGGAATTCCCAACGAGATAAAACCTAGGGGCACTTATGCACCAGCACAAGAAAAAGCTCTCCGAATGATGAGACCCGCAACACCTACAATAGAAAAACATATATCATGTGATAAATATTGTCCACGCATAAAATCATGCATACATCATGTATGCATCACGTCATTTATAGGTAAAGACGATGCCGAATTGGGACAATACCATCCCAGTAAATAAGAAACTCCACCTCCACTTGAGGAACCTACAAACATCAAGAAGGACGATGGCCTACTCAAGCCTAAAATTCATTCAAGTAACATTGCAATAATAGAAGCCTTTTAAAACAACGGAGTGGTCTTCGAACATCCCCAAATTTTCATCAAACTCATTTCTTCATCATGTTTTAAGTTTTGATTAAAGGGGAAAAAATTTTTGCTTCACATAAACTCAATCAAATAATTAAAATATTGATCATAAGATGTATTAACATTACACTTTTTCTCTGACTTGTCATAGGAAGCAAGTCAACATCCTACCAAGGAAATTCAAAATACAACCGAAGAAGGAAACTGTTATCTCGATGACTAAAAAAAGAGAAATAGTCTCATCCATCAACCGAAGAAAGAAATGGTTGGATATCCCTCCATCAGGGGTTGCCTTTAAAATGGATTCAGGAACTCTACTCTGGCAGTTCCAAAAATCAAAGACAATCAAAGGTCAACTCACAAGGGGCACACAATGACCGCAACCGAAGAAAGAAATGATTACCGACTATTAAAGGGACACCGCAGAAAGAAATGGTCAACCTGCCCGCAAGAGGCATCAAGCATCAAGGGATTCCGAAGGAAGAAATGGACAGACCCGTGGGGCACGACATCAGAAAGGAAGGCCCATGTTATCACATGATTGAGGACAAAGAAGTCACCAACCGCACTGTTCAGGTATTTTCTCGATCCCTCCTCTCCGTGTCGTGTGATCATATTGGCTTAACCAGCAGTTATCACACGAGGGAAAGCTGTGAGCATGAAGCTCGTGTGTTCGATGATGATGACTTTTCAAGATTTAATCCTTGAATCACACAATTTTCGACTTTTTAGTGATCTTTAAATGGGAGCTATCCTCATCACCAAATAATATTTTAGGCCATAAATAAATATTTTGAGCCGTAAAAAAATATTTAAAAAACCTTAAGTGAGAGTTTAAAGGCTAAGAATATTTTAAGGACTTAAATAAATATTTAAATGTCCGAAATATATTAATAAAAAAAATAATAAATCAAATTTAATTTTTTTTAAAAAAATCGATTGCGGTCGTGATAAGTGTATAATTACACTTATTATCACATTAATTTTATACAACAAACACTGTAGTTTTAGTCATTTTTATACTTCATATAAAATATTTCACGTGGTATGTAGTTGTTTTTTATGCAAATGTAGATACTAGGTAAATCTTGGGAGTAAAATGAGCTAAAGTGGAATTCTATGAAAAAATAGTGAAAAAGGTGCAAAAAGATGCGTGGAACTTAAAGATTTGGCTTAGGATCGAAGCTGTCGAAGATCGGTGTAGTTACAAGAAGAATTCTGAGTAAAACTCAATTCACGGTCGCGACAATCATTCACGATCGCTACTTGTTTACTTCAGAAATAGAAGATTGCCAATCAAAGATTCACGATCACGACATGTATATCGCGATCACGACATGGATGGTTTTCTGGTATTATCTTTTTAACTAACAACCGCTAGATAAGCATGATCAACCGCCATTAACCACCATCAACTACCAACGAACAGATGCCTATCAAGAGTTAACCAATCATTAAAAGGTGCTTATCCATTGTGCATTATATCAAAAATTCTCAACCGATCACAATGAAGAGATGCAATCTTTCACCAATGGACACAACCCTTCGTTTGGATAGACGCAACCCTTCAAACTCTATAAATAGGGTTCCAATCCTATCCAATTTTGTGCATTCAAGAAGTGCAGTGGATTAGTGAGGCATAGAGTGGAAAAAGTAAGAGAGAGATATAGTGTATGTGTGTGTGTATAGATAGAGTCGCTACGTTCTTAAGTGTTAGCGAGAAAATGTTTAAGTGATTCGAATCCTTGTTTCGATCACTATATTTCTCTATATTCTTGAGCGATTGTTGTATAAGTGTACTTGCAAATCACTTATCAATAAAAGTTTTCGTTATTCAATATTCCTTTATTTGATATTCGCAAAGAATAGCATCCTAGCAGAGATTCTGTACAGGCCAAGACCGAATTCAAAGTAGACGCAGGAATTGCAAGAATTGATGACTCCCATTAAAGAGTGGATACAGTTTGATCAACTTTAGCTTTCACTTGCATACCTTACAACTTTGCTTTGCTTTTTACTTATACTTTCTATTTCGAAGTTTATGATATGTCTATGTATTATAATGTGTATTTCGTGCTAAGTCTTTTATGTTAATCAAGTTGTATGCGTTGGCGTTACTTTTAAGAGTAGTTTCGGGGTTAACAATATCGTGTATAATCACTGGATCTGTGATATAACGCTGTTTAGTGAGCCAACATTTTTGGAATGGTAACTTGCTAAATGTGGCTATGTGGGAGCGACCCGTACTAAGAATAATATTGATGTTGTCCAGGTTTATATAATAGTCTTATCTCGTTTGCTCTAGGATTAGATAAGTTATTTCATGTGTTGCTTTGCGATGAATCATTGAACATCTGAGTATGTTGAACCGGGTTTGTTAGATTAGTCTAGTGCGTCGTAACATCTTTGTTGAACTTGCATGTTTTCTCTGATATACTTGTTCATAGTGAAAATCTATGTATTTAAAGTCTCTCATCTATCACATCTATATTTACTCATTCTTCATTCTAACCCTCCTATCCAAAAATATCAATACATATTATTTTCTTTATCCTTTTTCCCAATTTGATCTTTAGAACTAGTCCTTCCCTGTGGGATCGATATCTTTTAAAACTACATCGCAACTTTATACTTGCACTTATCATCATTTTTCTATTTGATATGAGGTATTGACAACACCTGCATTTTACGTGAACAAGTTTTTGGCATTATTATTGAGGATAAGCCTTATGAAACTAGTGCAGCCAAGTCTTGTGAATAAGTTATTAAACTTATCAGTAGAAAAGTGGCGGACAAGTTTTTGGCACCGTTGTCGGGGAAGGCAATCGCGTTCTAAGGATATTTCCGGGGAAATCAATTGTGTCTTAGATAAACAGGCAATTTTATTTTTATTTTTATTATTATTAACTTATTATTAACATATTTTCTTGCTTATTCATTGAGTTTTCTTTCTAGCGTGTGCATGCCAAGTACGCGTAGTTCGGGAGAAAGTTTGGCGTCTTTCGAGTCAGAAATAGAATGATTTGGTAGGGCAAGGAGACAAAAATATAGGAGACAAGAAAGAGGGATGGCTCAAGTTGAAGACCCGCCGCCTAATCTAAATGAAAATCCGAATCAAGATGAAGATCCACCCCAACCAAGGCTTATGGATTATGTTATCCCGACAATCAATTGTAACAATCAAGGAATTGCTAGACCGCTAATTAATGCGAATAAATTTAAAATAAAACTAGCATTACTTCAAATGATAAGCAACAATGTGCAATATTATGGTTTACCCAATGAAAACCCGAATTCTCACATTGCAAATTTTTAGAAGTCTGTGATACCTTCAAAATGCCCAATTTTCCTGATGAAGCAGTTAAACTTCTCTTATTCCCCTTTATACTCCGTGATAAAGCAAAAGTTTGGTTGAATTCATTACCCCCAAATTCAATCACTACTTGGAACCAATTAGCCCAAGCCTTTCTGACTAAATATTTCCCTTTAGCAAAAACCGCAAGACTCATTAAAGAAATCACTTCCTTTACC
>CATIWQ010378486.1:0-24782 GCA_949673415.1 Euphorbia schlechtendalii
TATATATATATATATATATATATATATATATAAGTTAAACTAGAATTTTGTATAGTTAAATTTGTGGTTGGAACATATTTTTCAGAACTGTAAACAAACATTAGAAAATATTTTACAGTGTTCTAGCTAAACATAGGAAAATATTTCATTTTCCTGCATAATATTTTCTTTTGCACAATATTTTCCTGCAAACAAACGGTGGCTAAGACGCATTTTATTACAATACTGCAGATTTGACGTAGCTTAACGTCATCAAAATTCTCTACATCTAATCCAGTCCTTCATTTTAAATGAAGATTTAAATGAAATAATTTTCAGTATATTGGGTTTCAACTTGTTGCTCCACTTGATCCTTTCCGCTGCAGGAACATATTCTACATTTTTTGGTATTATTTTGATGCAATGATCAATAAATAATCTCTTCTAACTAATAAATAATCCTTAATTGTTTTTGTTCAATTTTGAACACATTCTATATCTTTACACTTCTTTTGTTCAATTTTTTTATAAGAAAAAATCCTATTAGGCAAAAGAATTATAATTTGAATAAGATTTCGAATTCTACTCAGAGTTAAATGAAATGAGAGACTACGAGAAAAAAAGAAAGTCATACAATTTGAATTCTAGATAATATTCTGAAAATATATTTGGTAAATCTTCGAATTGATTTTTTACTTAAATGTTTATAAATAAAAAAAATAAATTAAGTAGAAAAAACATTTTGTGTGCTATATATATTTTTTCAGTAATATTTTAGCTCAATTTCTTTTTAAGAAAGAATTAATAACCTAGCCGCTTACTCACGGGCGACTCTCTTCCGATCAGCTGCTTCTTCGTCGTCGCATTAATTCTGATTCTGCTCCAGGTTTGCTTTTTATTCTATCATTCTTTGGCGTAGATTTTCAAAATTGACAATTCTTCCCAAATGCTCCGTTAGTAACTATTTACCCAAGTTTCTCATAGTTTTATCGATTCTGTAATTTATTATTTGGAGATAGGATAAGCTATCGGATTTTCGATTTTGAGTCTTCTTTGCATATTTTCATCTTGTCGAGCTTTTTGCTGTGTACTATTATTTGCAGTGTTTTTATATTTTTCAATTGACACTAAGTAGTCGCAAGTACGGACCGGGCGGCTTGGATCGGTCCCCAACCCGACCCGATCTTGATGGGCTAGTAGCAGCTTGCCTGAGCCCGGCCCATTAAGAGTTTCATATGATTGTGAGCACTGAGCAACTGAGGCACGCATGCTCCTTAGGAATCCATACTGCTTAGAGTAATAACTTATCATTTTTGGATTGAAATGCCAAATCTTGATCTGATCAGTTATGCACATTACTCTGGACTTTGATTGCTGATTAAAATATTATAGAATTCAGGAAAGAGAGAGACTTTGGGGTGCTAAACTCTGATAGGAAGATCGCACTTATTTTATATTTCCCCCAAAACCCAGAAAAAAAATTTGCTTGGTTTGTTCATCAGCATGTACAGATTTGTGGGTTGCAGTGGATTAAGAGCCAGAGCTAATTGGCTCACCTCTTTCAATCATTTAAGGTATGTTTTTATTTTGCTCCAGAATTCTGCTGAAAATTGTCGTTTCTGGTTTTCTGCACTCTTAAAGTTTTTGGTTTGATTGGTTGGTTAAAAACCATATGTTGAGTATTGCCTGTTTTTGTTCTTGACAAAGTTTTCATCTTTTAGCAGATATGTTCATTCATTCCCCTTTGCAACAGTAGAAGTTGAGGAGATATCAGGTTCTAAGCCCGCTGAAGTTAATAACTTGGGTAGGTTGTTCCTCATTCTTTCCTTGGAAAAAAGTGTCACAATAGTTAGTTAGTTTTGAAATTTGCTTAAAACTGAAGACTCCTGCTCTTCTTTATTCACAGTGAAGGGGAAATGGAGAGGATCATCCAATTGTAACACAATTCTGGATCCTTTAAATGGGGAGCCATTCATTAAGATTGCTGAAGTAGACGAAACAGGAATTCAGGTACATTCATCAACTTTTAAACTCTCATAGGATGTTGTGGCTACCAAACAAACCTTATGTTGATGTATGCTATTTCATATTATAGTCATTTTTTTTTCTGATTTCCTCTAAATGTTGGACTAATCATGCAGCCATTTGTTGAGAGCTTGTCCGAGTGCCCTAAACATGGACTGCACAATCCCTTCAAATCACCGGAGAGGTTTCACTTTTCTTTGATTTTCTGTTGTTTTTTCTTACCTTCTTTTCTGGTCTTGAATGATATACTTTTCTTTCACCCTTCCTAAGTTGTAGAATTTCAAATTTTTGTAGTACTATTCTGTTTTTCCTCTTTTTCATTGATTTCTGGTGTCATAACTCATAAGTGAGAAATTAGCTATTTACAATGTGTTGCAGATATCTTTTATATGGAGATATATCTACAAAGGCAGCCCACATGCTTTCCTTGCCTAAGGTAACAAGTTTTTATCTTGTTATTAGATTGGAACTTCAGTAATTTTTTATACTCGATTAGAATTGTAGAATAACAAGATCAGAGACAGCATTTTCCTTGTTTACTCTATTAGAATTGTTGGTACTACGATAAATTTTTATTTTTTCACGAATTTTCAGGTTAGTGATTTCTTCACCAGGTTGATACAAAGGGTATCTCCAAAAAGTTACCAGCAAGCTCTTGCTGAAGTTACAGTTACTCAAAAATTTCTCGAGAATTTTTGTGGTGATCAGGTAGAGCTTCATATGACGCCATTCATGTTCACAGATTTTTAGTAATTGAATATAGAGGTTTTTGTTTTATATCTGTATGAATATTTGAATTTACATATGCTGTCATCTGGATATATGGCTTGATCTGCTTGGCAAAAAACATGCCTTATATTTCTAAAATGTTTTATTTTGCCCATTTTCATTTAGATCTACCTTTGATGGACAGGTTCGCTTCTTGGGCAGATCATTTTCAGTGCCAGGAAACCATCTAGGACAGCAAAGTCATGGCTTTAGATGGCCATATGGCCCTGTAAGTACTAGATTTTTTTGTTTCATCTAATATAAAGGAAAGCTTAGCTGTAAAGAAATTTACTTAATTGATTTATTTTATTCACTTCAGAGATTATAGTCAAAAAATTCACATTATGACCAAAGGAAACATGTCGATTATTTTGTATTTGGGCTAGTAAACATTTCCATCTATATTATTCAGAAACTTTGTACATCACGTCTTTTTTTAAATATGTGGACTGCCTTGTATGCAGGTTGCAATCATCACTCCTTTCAATTTCCCATTAGAAATTCCACTGCTTCAGTTAATGGGTGCCCTGTACATGGGCAACAAACCCATCCTCAAGGTTGATAGCAAGGTAAGCTCCTTTTGCATGTCGAAATTGTTTTTAATTCTTTATGGGCGAAAAGATAGTTTTTTTCGGTGCTACATGAGTTGCTACCACAAGAATGTATGTGTGTGTGTATACATATATATATCTGAAGCAGAATCGTGTAGTTGCTTTTTCAAGAAACACAAAACATCTTTACCTGTTGGCTGGAATTCCTAAACCACTTTATCCTCTCATCTTCACATTATTTATATAGGATTCCTTGTATTTCTCTAGTTTTCTCTGCCCGCCTTTAAGGAAAGTGTGCAACCTAATGATTTAAATGTCTCGCAGGTCTCTATTGTAATGGAGCAAATGATGCGACTTCTTCACTATTGCGGGTTGCCATTGGAGGACGTGGACTTCATAAATTCTGATGGGAAGACAATGAACAAATTATTATTGGAGGTTGGTTTTGCAGTGATTTTGACCATTTAGGGCCAGTTTGGTTGTGCTTTCCCAAGTTGCTTTTTCTGAAAAGCTCCATTTTCAAGCTTTTCCTATAAGCAGCAGAATTATTTTGGGAAAAAAAAGTTAGACAGTTCCTGGTTAAATAGTATGAAGGTTCAAAATGTGTTATTCAAAGCCAAAATATGCTGAACTATAAAAAGTTTGTGAGAGTAACTTATTGGGACAGTAGCTTGAAAAGCAATATCAAACAGCCGCTTAGGCTTAGTGTAATATTCTTGTTGCAATAGACTTTTTTGTGCCCTTTCTTTTGTATTGCTACTGTTAATTTGTTACTTCTCTTATTTGACGTAGCTCTTCTATGTTTACTAGAAACTTTCCCCGATTTACTAAAGCTTCCCTTCGTTTTGGATTCATCTGGAATTCTGAAGCATTTCATACTTACGGAACCAGAAAAAGTATTTCAGAAAATCCATGCCTTTTTATGGTTTTAGTGTTATCTCTATCCATATAATCACTTTTTTGCAGCACTGTTGTGAAGGAATAGTGATTCTGAATCCTGACATTTTCGGAGTAATGGATGCGGATTTAAATCGATGAACATAAATCATTTTCATTGTCAGGAGTATATTTGAAAAAAATGCGTGTTTGCACTTTTACAGGCCAAACCACGGATGACACTCTTCACTGGTAGCTCAAGAATTGCAGAAAAACTAGCTCTCGACTTAAAAGGTCGTATTAAACTGGAAGATGCAGGCTTTGACTGGAAAATTCTTGGTCCAGATGTTAGTGAGGTATTATCATGTTCCTGCTTCTTTTTATTATCTAATAAAATCTTTTTCATGGTCGTCGTTCTAAGTCATCAATTTGCTTTTTTTTAATGAAAGGTGGATTATGTTGCATGGGTTTGTGACCAAGATGCATATGCATGCAGCGGTCAGAAATGCTCTGCACAATCGCTGCTATTCATGCACGAGGTTAGTTATTTTAGGTATAGGTTTTTTTACCCTCTCAGTTGTCCTATTTTTACTGACCTTCAAGTTTGAAAATTGTGATTTTATATTTCTCCTCCTTGAAAATTTCTTCTACTTTTTGAGTGACTTGGCTATTTTTCTTAGTTGTTAAATGTTCTATAATGTATCGCAGAATTGGGCTAAGACGTCGCTTCTATCCAAAATGAAGGAGCTTTCAGAGAGAAGAAAGTTAGAAGATTTAACTATCGGCCCCGTTCTCACTGTAAGTGTAGAAAATCGTATTGAAATGCTTTTCTAAGTTAAAACAACAGTTTCGTGTTCCTTGTAATTGAGGTTGGTTATACTTTTAATCATAGTATAAGAATTTTGGTCTCGATTCTCCTATATTGCAGGTTACAACCGAAACAATGCTAAAACACATGAATAAATTACTCGAAATACCCGGTGCTAAGCTACTTTTCGGCGGAAAGCCTTTAGAGAATCATTCAATTCCATCCATATACGGTGCTATAAAACCAACAGCTGTATTTGTTCCCATTGAAGAAATCTTGAAAGAAAAAAATTACGAGGTTGTAACAAAAGAAATATTTGGACCATTCCAGGTATAAGAATAGAAATACTTGCAAGTTTGCTTTTTTTTTTTGTTTACCTTTATCGTTATGGCTAATTTTTTTTCTTATAGATCGTTACGGAATACAAGAAAGACCAATTGCAACTTGTTCTGGATGCTCTGGAGAAGATGCATGCACATTTAACTGCTGCCGTGGTTTCGAACGATCCTTTGTTTCTACAGGCAAGGCTAAAAACCCCGTAACCTAGCTGATATCCAGTAATTCTAGATTAAATTTCAAAATTTCACTGTGGTAAATGCAGGATGTTATTGGGAAATCTTTGAATGGGACCACATATGCTGGACTTAGAGCAAGAACAACAGGCGCTCCTCAGAATCATTGGTATGTGTACTAACTTAATGCGAAAAATAGTTTGCGTTGCTGAGGAATTATAGCAAAACCCTGTGATATGTCCAATTTGCCCATTTGGTCCCTCCGCTACACATGTTACCTAATTGGACCCTGTGCTATTCAATTTGTTACCTTTTTTTTTGTCCCTTTAGTACTTATTATGTGATATTTTGTTACAAGAGTTTTTGCCACACGGGGTTCAAAAAGTTAGTTAACTAATTGCAAACTATTTTTTATGACAGGTTTGGACCAGCAGGAGATCCGAGAGGGGCAGGAATAGGAACACCAGAAGCAATAAGACTAGTGTGGTCTTGCCATAGGGAGATCATTTATGATTTCGGTCCAGTGCCTAAGAACTGGGAAATTCCGCCCTCTACTTAGTGTTTAGTAAGAGCCGAATCGAACCCTTCAGCCTTTAGTTTTGAAAAATAAAAGTTAGGAAACTGTGTTGTGATGTGAGTGCATTTTGAATTCCACTGGTGCTCTGAATCGTTTAGCCTTTACTCTTAGTTTTAATAATAAAAGGTAGCAAATTTTTGTTGTGGATAGATTTTTCTTCAACTTTGTTTTATTTTCTTTGTTCTCTATTTTCTTGATCCTGCTTTGATCACTCTTGTACACGAACCGTCGTGTGTATGAAAATATACGTCAAAAAATTGTGAATATTAAAAAACAAAAATTCTAAAAATATATTTTTGTAAAAATTTATTACTTGTAGGGTTCATGAATTCTTCAAGATGTGGTGGCCACCAAGCCATTGCTTCTTATGCTTTGTATGTTCCAATTTTTTGTTAAGATATTCTGAAATTGAAGGTAAACTATGGCTAAATGGCATCCGCCCGCAGTTTGATGCTAGCATAGACTGAAATTTAAGTTGTGAGCAAACAAGTTCTTGAATATTTACATGTAAATATTGTTGTTATTATCCTGATCCAATGAAATACGCGGCAATAAGATGATAACGAGACAAATATATACTAAATCATGTAGTACGAGTGTATGACAATACGCTACAACCAAATTTGAATGCGTAAATATTTTTTTACAGTTCGAAATTTTTGTGTATGTGAGTGCTATGTCAACGACATATATCAACTTTTATTCGTTACAATAGTTTTTTTAAAACGTGTCCCATTTGAGTTTATATAAAATGGAAAGAAAAATTTCAAAAACCCGTGAATGTGACTCAAACCCAAAACTTTCAAAGTTTGCAGTTTCCATCTTAACCATTAAACCAAGATTTCAATTACAAACTAATTTGATTAGCAACCGTTGTTATGTCAATTTTACCTCTAAATCAGAATTGATATTGATTTTTCGATTTGATTATGTATGCATTTAACATTATAGTGTAAAACAAACTATTAATGATTTTAGACTGCTAAAGTTAACCATAGTCGGTGCAATTTCTTGTAAATTACTTTTAGTATCATATTTAACTTATTACAACCCATAGCTTATCCATTCATATTATGAATGTGAATAAAATATACAAAAATCTCACATGTAAAGCAGGAAAAAAAGAACAAAATTCATGTATGGTAGTTAATAATTGATTAATAACTATCTTTGACACGAATTGAACTTACAAGGCAATTACAAGATTCATACTATTTTTGGCAGTCAATAATTTAGAGAATATTCATGCACACAACTTGCATACAGTGCATTTCTATTTCATATACATATAAAATACAACTTTTTACCATTTTCAGCTGACAACTAATGGATTTGAAATCCCAATTGCCATGCAATATTGCATTTGTAAGTATAGAACTAAAATCAATAGCAATGCTGAGGTGGGACAGAGGGGCAAACACCCTCAATAACCGGAAAATCTCATATATACATGAGTTTCAAGGTTTCCCCATTAATTTTATAAACAATTAATGACAATAAAAAATTGTATCAGATTGGAAATTGACTCTAAAATAATCTGATCCACTTAATTGTAAGAATGCCATTATGTTTGATTACATTGGTAGGTCTAATTCTTCCTCGTCTACTTAACATTAATTTGAGAATCACATGTTTAGTTTTTTTTTTTAAAAATTGCGCATTTCGCTTACTTTAAATAGAAAATAAAAATTCGTTTCATTTTGAATATGATTCGAGCTTGAGATCTCTAAAAATCTTAACTTAAACTATAACATTGATCACATATGCATGGTTGAAAGATTGATACTACTTTGCATTTTCTAAATTCTAATTTAAACTATTAGAACATAACTCAATTTGAGAATTCAATATATTTTTCACATTAGACATGTGTAGAGGATTTTAATACTTAAAATTATTTCATTAATATATAAAAAAAGTAAAAATAAGAAGCCTCATCAAAATATGCATTCCTAAAAAACAAATTCAATTGCATTATTTGTAGATTAGATTTATGCGAGACACACATCATGGAAATATTCATGTGAACAAAAATAAAAAAAATACAATTAAACTAATCTGGACCATTAGATGAAACGAACCCGCGGGTTTGGATTCCACATGGAAGTCATACAACGGCCCACCCGCAATTTGGTACGGGTTACACATCCAAAGGTCAAAACAAAAAAATCGCAAAACGGGATATCAGCCGTATGATTTAAAAAAGCTGTCCACGCGGCAACTCCTGAGGCTGCCAGTCGAGATTCCGAATCCTAAAACTGAAGGGTAATTACGGTAAATAAAGTGAAATAAAGAGGTCAAAGATAGAATAGAATAATATATATGTGTGATAGGACAGCGATGCAGAGATAAGAGAAAGCCAGCAGCTAGAAAGCCATCCAAACAAACAACACAACAGCTTTGCTCTCTCTTTCTCTCTCTATATTTCGTATTTTAAAAGCTGACCTTGTGTGCGTTTTCCTCTCTCTTAATCTCGCGTTGCTTTTTTGTTTCTCTGTAAGCCTCATCGTTCGTAGACTTTCTCTCGATCCAGAAACTGTGAGTCTTCTGGAAACCCCTGATTTTCTAATCATACTCTTCGATCTAATTTTTTCTTGTCAGGATCCCTAACTTTTTTGCCCCAATTTTCCTTTTGTATGCAGTTATTTTGATTTCTGTTCTTCTTGATTTGTTTTTTTATGGCGATGCGCTTTGCATATTGTTGATTTGTTAATATTCGGTTTTATTCTTGTGCAATTTTTATTGATTGCCGAGTATTTTTTTCATCTGCTACTTTGTCACGATGTAATTTTTTGGCGGTCGCAAATCGGATTATTTAGTTAGTTTTGGACTTCTTTAATGATTCGTTGATTCAATTTCGTGTCTAATCTATACGATCCCTTGAAATAATTTATTTGATATCTGTAGTTAGTTTCTTAAGTTGATATATGAATGCTGATTCTTCTGTGGATGCTGTTTAATGTTTATCTAGGGGAATGTGGATAGTGGGATTTAGTAAAATTAGTAATTCCTTTTTGGTTTTGTCACTGATAGCTTCATAATCTACCATATAAAATTATGTGGCTCTCAGTTCAGAAGTGTTTGGATTTTTGGCAGATTTTAGGCGTATGTTTGGGATAGTTATTAGTTTTGAACTGATTTTTGTAAGACTTTTGATATTGTTCTGAATAACATATATTTTTAGGCCAAACATGAGTGACGAAGGGGAAAGGACCTGCCCACTATGCGCCGAGGAGATGGATTTGACAGATCAGCAATTGAAGCCCTGCAAATGTGGCTACGAGGTTTCTAAGTTTATTAATTTGAGACCTTGTATGCCCTATATTCACTGATGCTGTGCAGACTTAGTTAAAAGTCATAGACTTTGGTTCTAAGAATTAATAGATGCTGCATACAGCCAATTTTATTTATACTTCTGCACTCAAAACTTGCCTCTTTACTTGTTATATTTGGAATGTTCTCACCTGCCTTGTGAGCAAGCGCGGTTTTAGTTTTGTACCTTGCTCCATAATCTGCAGCCCCTACTTAACACTTTGTGTTCATTCCAATCAAATTTGTAAATTAGTTCTCATATCGCTATGCTTATCATTTGCATTGTGGTAGATATGCGTTTGGTGTTGGCATCATATAATGGACATGGCAGAGAAGGATGATACAGAGGGCCGTTGCCCTGCATGCCGCAACCCTTATGACAAGGAGAAGATTGTCGGGATGGCTTCAAGCTGTGAAAGGTTGTTTTGGCATTTTTATATAGTTGTTCAAGTGATAAGAAGATTGTTTTGATATTTTTTTTATTACTGTCCTAAAATTTTCCCTGAAGATTGGTGACTGAAATCCATACCGAGCGGAAGAAGTCACAGAAGACAAAAGGAAGAAAGCAGCTCAGCAGCGTGCGGGTGATTCAGAGGAATCTTGTTTACATAGTTGGGCTGCCCCTTAATCTGGCAGATGAAGATGTAATCTCTCACTTTCTCTGCTTCCTTCTTAATTTGTGGTTTCTGTAACTCTTGTCCCTTTCTAGGCAAGTATTTGGCATATGAAGTATTTAATTGTCTTAGCAGCTTCTCCAGAGCAAAGAGTACTTTGGCCAGTATGGGAAAGTTGTAAAAGTGTCCATGTCTCGAACAGCAGCTGGAGTAATTCAACAGTTTCCAAACAATACTTGTAGTGTGTGAGTTTCAAATAAATGTGAACTTATTCTTGTTCATAATTTATGTGTAGCTGTGTACTTGTTGGTTAATGCTTGTTGGAAGTTTTGTCTGTTCAATTGGACTTCTTGACATCATGTCACTGATGCTTGTGATTTCTGTGTGCAGCGACTATTTGTCAATTTTTGCAGCTGTTTCTTTTCTTATGGTATACTTTACATTGTTTGACTAAGCATTGATGCCATTTTCATCTTTAATTTCTTTCTTTTTGACAGATATATTACATATGCGAAGGAGGAAGAAGCAATTCGTTGTATTCAGTCTGTACATGGGTTTGTCTTGGATGGTAGATCATTAAAGTGAGTGCTGCTTGAATTTTAAGATCCCTTTTTATGGTTATTTTTCTACATTAATTCTGATCATGTTATTGGGTGTTTCAGGGCATGCTTTGGTACAACGAAATATTGTCATGCATGGCTCAGAAATGTGGTATGTTTTGGGCTGCAATATTTGGATCCATGAATTACATTCTTATGATGAAAATTAATGATGGAGATATTGGGAAAGCTTTTCTCATTAGATTTGACTTTTTGCTCATTGCAGCCTTGCGCAAATCCAGATTGTCTATATTTGCATGATATTGGTTCTCAGGATGACAGTTTTACAAAAGATGAGATAATATCAGCGTACACAAGGTATGTTTTAGTGTAGTTTATGCTGCTGCTTTAGTCTTGTCTCTTGACTTGCCGTAGTTTTAAAGACCGATTTCATTTGTGAACCACAGTTTGTTCTCTTTATTTAGTCTCTAGCAGATGCCATCGACTCTGCTTCGTGTGAGGTGGAAGTTGGTTAATGATCTTAAGTTTGGTTAATGAGCGCCTAGGTTGTTTGCGGAGTATCTGGTGTTCTTCAGCAGTCTCTTTAAGCTTTTGGGATGTTCTAGTAAGATGCCAGAGTGTTGCTTGAATAATCTATTTTTTGCCTGTAAATGGCAATTAACTTCCCTGTTTGGTTAATTTCTGGCAATGGTCTCCGCACGTATTGATATTACCAAATTTGGGTGTTGATAAACCACTAACTTTCTGGGTGGTTGATTGATCTGCTCCTTAGTCAATATCAGAATGTGCCAATGTGGGACTAGCTAAACTAATTAAAACTGTTTGACAAAGTGAAGGAAATAGCCTCCGATTTTGTATGTATTAGATAGCTTAAATTTATTTGGAAAGTAACTATTGTGCATTTGTGCTGAATACCAGCATAGTCATGGTCTTCACTGTGATCTATCTGCTCCTTGTAGTATGATTGTGCATTACTGCTTTTGACGTCTCTCGTTTCTCTGGCTATCTTATGGGGATTTAGTCTTATTTGTCTATCCTCTATTAGTTGCATACCAAACCTTTGCTATGTGAAAGCTCCATGTAACTATATGCTGGTACCTAAATTAGTGTTGTTTGGTTCCTGGGATTTACTGAGATTTTGTAATTTGGTTTATCTTTCTCGATCTTAAGTTGCCTTTTAAGCTGAGAAGATATTGTAGCTAGCAATTGTTAAATCAGCTGAAGGTGTTGCTTTTCATCGATGATTGATTCATTTTTGTTTTAAAGGAGTAGGGTTCAACAAATTACTGGTACAACAAATAGTACGGCACAACGTTCGGGTAGCATGCTGCCTCCGCCTATGGATGACTATAGCTGCAATATTGCCGCTTCTGCAGCAAAACCAATTGTAAAAAGTAGTTCTAATGTAAGTTCTGGGTATGGTTAAAGAAAGCAGTTAATTTATTGCCCTGTTCTCTTGGACTTTTAATGAGAAAAATAAGTTCAGGTCTGCATAGTTATAGTTTTACAAAAATAAGTTCAGTTTAGCTCCTAAAAGTTCAAGGGAACTGGGAATATGTTGGTGATGATAAATTAGATGCTAAGATATATATTAAATTAACACCTGTATTCCTCTATTGTTTCTGGTCTTGAACATGTCATTTTTTCCCAGCAGAATACAATGAATACATCCAAAGGTTCACCTCCAAATGGAAGCTTGGGTAAATCAATTGCACTTCCTGCGGCAGCCTCATGGTACCCCAATTTCTTCAATCTTTCTTTTTTATCTCTTTTTTCATTTCAAAAGCATCTTTCTAATTAATTATTGTACCAGGGGAACACGAGTTGCTAATCAGTCACAAACAGCTAACTCAACTCAATCAAATGGACATACTATGCCAAAGCCAGATGTGGTTAATGGAACATCAGCATTCTCTACAGCAGTTGCAGCTTCAACTCAGTCGTCTTTGTTGAATAGTGATGTAGGAAAAAGGGCAGCATGGAATGAAGATGGTCAAAGTTTTGTTGTTAAAGGAAAAGCAGCGGATAATTTGAAACCTGTGAAGCAGAGTAGTGGTTCAGATCTACATGCTAGTGTTGTAGATAAACCTGCCATGAATGAGACTACTGTTTCGTTGAGTTCGAGTAAGCAGTCTTCTAGTTTTCCAATGTCTAAGCAAAATAATTGGGGCTCTGAAACAGTTTCAGATGGTTCGAACTCATTTATTCATACCGGGCCATCTTGCAAGTCTGCAAGAGGAGGGACAGTTGTAACTGATTTGGCATCAATTAAGGTCGACAATAATATCAAATGTGATATCTCTGACATTACTAAAACTAATAGTACAGAACTCAGTATGATAAAGTCACCAGGAAGTCACAGTTTACATCAACAGTTTGTGGACCAATATAGAGAACCTTTAGCACTAGCAACAAACCAAATAAATTCTAGTTCTACAGATCAATCTGGCTGTAGGGCAGATTCACTAACAGCCGCTACAAGTACTGAAGTAGAGGAGGATATAATATCATTTGATAATCAAAGACTTAAGGACCCTGAAGTTGTTAGTCATACATCATACTTGCCAAATTTCACTAATTCCCTGCGGTATTCAAATCATTCTAGGTCTTCATTGCAACTCAATGATCCTTTCGTTGCCCTTAATTCTGATCCTCCGTATGTTGATAATAGAGTTGGTGATCGGCCATTGCAACCTTCCTCTAGTAACAGTTTGGTAGCAAATAAATACCCAGAGAAATTGCTCAGCAGTTCTTCTGGTTTAGTGAGAAACTTAGATCATACCTTCTCTCTCACAAATGAAGGACAAGAGAAACCCATCAGAAGATTACATGGTGATGCTAGTGCTTTGGATGTGGGTGAGAGCAGCATAATTTCAAATATATTGTCATTAGATATAGATTCGTGGGATGACTCACTCAAATCGCCTCAAAATTTGGCTAAATTTTTGGGTGACACTGTTAAACAACCCACCCTAAAAATGTCAAATTCATGGAAAGGTCAATGTAACGATCAGTCTAGGTTCTCATTTGCTAGACATGAGGAATCAAGGAGTCAGATAGTTGATGTCGACCCCCCTTTTGGAAATTTTGTGCTGCTACAAAAGAACAGGCCCTATGGTCAAGATTTTTCTGAAAGAAGAAATTCATATATGGACAAGCATGGGATGGGGAATAATTTCTGTTCCAGAAATTTTGGTGAATCTGAAGGTTTTGTCAGCGGCCCTTCATTTTTTGCGTCAAATAAGTCTTCTGGTGAGTTCTTATCATTAGTTGTCTTTTGTTATAAACATGTTAATGAAATATAAATTACGAATTGGCTTTTTGGTGCTGAAAGTTCAACTGGGAATTAGATTTTCTGACCTAATAAATATGCTATCAGATGATCATACATGCATTGCCGAACTTGACATGGACTGTACTTCATGGCAATTTGTTGCCAAAAAGTTGACCTTTCAATCCGAGTGTTTAATGAGTTTTTTATACTAAATTATTAATTGTAATACTGAGAATTTTGATGTTTAAGTTCAGGACCATTTTGGTCATTGTTTGTCTAGATGGGTTGTTTGTCATGAGGAATTGGATCGAATACAAATTAGTGAATGAATCTGCTTAGTTTTTTAAGATTGTTTAGGTTGCGGCCTCTAATTATTAGCTGTCTATACCATTTTAGTTTAAACTTTCTATTGCATTAGAAAATGTTTTGGTGGTCACCATATTCCTGAGGAAGTGTAGGGTTGTGAGTTCATCCCCACAATCATCAAATGTTTGGCAAAATGCTCCTTGTTAAAAAGAAAATAGAAAATATGAAGTTAAATTTATAAGTAAGGTATGTGTTTTTGGAGTAAAACGAAATGACAATATGCGTAATGCATGGACCAATTAATGTTTTATAATGTTCACAGTAGAATATAATTACTTTGTTGGATTTACATACGGGGCATATGTAACTTGAACAATGCTATATTGAGATTTTGAAACAGTGTCTGCCTAGGTGTGGCTGATTTTATTACTTCTCTGTGATTATGCGGTTTCGCCTGTGTGGATTGGCTGAAATATTTATGTTGTGTTCATGGGAAAATTGTCTCTTTTGGGTAGACCAAGTTCTCTTATTCTTGATTTATGTTAGAAAGCAATAAACATGGTTAGATTCTTAGAAGACAATGGGTAGTAATTATAGGAATTTTTCTTTTTCTCTTATTCTAGATTCCATCTTTTGTACAAATACATGTGCAATGAATAAGAAAAAGATACAGATTATTTAAAATGCAGTGTCTAAAATTATAATTAACTTGACATTTCTTTTTAGTAGCAGTGTCCAGGGCTCAAATTTCTGCCCCTCCTGGATTCTCTGTGCCTAACAGAGCTCCACCACCAGGCTTTTCTTCCCAAGAGAGGATGGAACAAATGTTTGATACTGTACCAGGTGAGTTGTCAGGTTTGATTCTATGAGCTTAAGTTTTTTTTTGTCCCGGTTTTGTACTCATCTCCTTTTCCCTTCAGGGAATCCTTTGCTGGACTCTTCTTCCTTGCTAAGAAATTCATACCAGGCACCCGCAACTGGAAATATCAGTAGCAGTGGTGGAGACATTGAATTCATGGATCCTGCAATATTAGCAGTTGGGAAAGGGAGATTTCAAAGCGGGCTTAACAATGCAGGCTTAGACATGAGATCGAATTACCCACAACAGTTAAGTAGCTTTGAGAACGAGGCAAGACTTCACCTACTGATGCAAAGCTCTCTCTCGCCACATCAGAACCTCAGATACGCCGACAATGGGAATGGTTTTTCTTCTCTTAATGGCATATCTTCTTCGAGGCTTGTGGATCAATCACAGCTGAATCCGTACATGCAAATGTCTCTTCAGCATTCCAGGAATGGGCTCATGTCAAATGGGCACTGGAATGGATGGAACGAGGGCCAAGCTGGAAGCGTGGCTGAGCTTCTCCGAAACGAGAGATTGGGAATGAACCAGTTCTATAATGCCGGGTATGAAGATTCCAAGTTTCGGATGCCAAGCTCGGGAGATTTTTACAACAGAACATTTGAGATGTGAACCAGCTGAGATGGCAATTGTGCGTGTCTAATAATGTCATTCCACAGATAAACCTAACTGTGATGTGGCATTGTACTGAATGAACTGATCTGTTTGGCAGCCTAATGAAGGATGAGCTCCCGGAAATCGGGTTCTTGAAGGCAGCAGGTAATTTTTCTTTTTTTTTTTTCTGCTGTTTTGTTAAAAAGTAATAAAATAAATGAAAAGGAGCTCAAATACATTTCCTAGAAGTATAAATAAACGGCTACCACTGAAATTATCAATGAAGGTGAAGTTGGCATGATGCATCTCATCCACAAACTAAATGGTTGCCAGATTTTTTTATAGAAATCTGCCCATAATACATGCCCTAGATGGATTGATGTTGCAATGGATTGATTTTATTATTGTTGAGAATGAAACGCATGAAAGTGTTGGATATGATGTTGGGTTGTCATGTTTTGTTTGTTGTGTGCAGGTGAAGGAAAGCTGCAAAATCCAGAGTCAATGTGATAAGATAGTATTGTCTGATAGTGGTGTATATTGTTAAAACTGACGGATGACTGTTTTTGCTCTGTGTTAGTAAAGAGTCAATTTTGGTTGCAACTTTCACAACTTGCGTTCCCAATGTTTCCTTTTCATTTTTTTTGGTTGGGCCAACTGCCTATTATAGAAATTTTACATAAAACTCAAAGATTTCTAGTGCTTGTATAAATTAGTCATTGGTCATTCCATTTGCTCAATTATTGCTGGAGGTTTGGATTTCGTAGTAGATCATGTTCATGCACTAGTTGTTTTATGGAGCGACTATTAAGCCACTTGGGGTCTTCTTAGATTGCTGCTTTAACCTCCAAAGTATTGCGATTTGCTGGAGAGATAATCTTAGGTAGTCGTAAAATATGCTAAACGTATGATAAATTATGGTTTCCTTGGAAACCTGAAATAAATTCAATTTAATTTTTTCATATGTTAGGTTTCCAGCAACTTTCAGTGGAATAGGATACAGAAGATAATATGATGGTACAAACCATAGTCGTCTAAGGTGTGACTAGGCTCTTGGGCGAGCCCTGAAGGGTTTGAGGCTAAATTTTGTGCCTACAGTGCCTCAAGGTGGCTAAAAATATGGTATAAACAACTCTTGCTAATATTAAGTTGGGTTTGATATGATTTTATGCAACTACCTAGGTGTAGCCATTCTTTTTGCTTTTATTCTTCATCGAGGCTTGATGTGTTACCCGAGGCTTAAAGCATCTTATACGTTAAATGTGTAATAAGAGAGGCACGTGTTTGTTTAGGTGGAAACCAAAATAGAATGTGGGACTAGGTGAAGGATTACTCAAATTCTTACGAGTATACTTTGTTTTATCTTTGGATTAAAATTCAAATCAATCATCTAGTGGTCATAGCAACATCATTTTTTTATATATGTACTCCCCGCTATATGCATTTGGGTAGACTGCTAATGTGTGTGATTATCAAATTAACACTTTTTGGTGAACCTAATCCCATCCTAGTGCAGATAAATAGTCTAGATTTTTAACAAATATACATCTACTATTTTTCTACAGGGTGAATGCAGCAAGATTGAAAAGCACAATGAGATCACTATTCATTGTAAAGTGACTTTTGAGTTGTTTATCTTGTCTTTTAAGTTTTCCATTATCTGAGTTTTTAACTTTTTGTTCGGCGACCCCGATAACATGAAGAGTGTAAAAGTACAAAATTTTGTTTGTAAAAAAATAGCTCAATATCTCAACAAGTTCCTCACCTTTTGTTGTTCCTCCTATTGCTTCCTATATTTTTAAAAGATCTCATAACTTACTCTCTTTTGAAAAAGTGCAACTCACACTGAACCAGTTTCGACATGGAAAGAAGTGTAATACACAAGCCTGACATGTATTAAATTGGAAATGTCAAACCAATCTTGATACGACACGACACGTAGCATTGCGGTAAAATAAAGAAAAAAAACCTTTGAAAAAATTCATTGAAATCTTCATTAATTTTTTCTATCTTCAAAAATACCATTTTCTCCAAAACAATTTATGCAAAATTTCTACTATAATATAATTTTTTTTTCTCTCTTTATTTTTTTTCATTTAACTAAAATTAAAGATTTCATACGAAATCCCAAGCCAGATCATTTTCAGCATCTTCTTTATCATTTCCATAAGTTCTCCTATCATCAATTGCAGAGGTTTCCCCTTCATTTCTAGATACTTCAGTTGCAGAACTTCCAGAAATATTAGTCGGATGACGGTTTTGCCGTCTGGTTGTGATAATTGGCAGAAAAAAACATGAATACTGACAATCATATCCGAGTCCTCAATCAAAATCAAGAAATTGGATAGCGTATCTTTGTATTCAGATGGAAAATTAAAATGTGGAGTAGAAAATTGAAACAAGACGAGAGAAGGGGAATGAGAGTGAAATGGGACCGAGGAAGATGATGAGGTTGTAAAGGATAAAGTGCAGCAACATAGAATTGTTATTTGGACAAGAGACGGAGGCGTTCAACGTGATGAATATAGACCATTTTATTACATTCTTTAAAAAATTTATTCTTCAAAAATAGTTTCGCTCTCTTACTTTTCAAAGATTGACATATCATCTACTACATGAGATCGATGGGGTCATGATGTTCACTTTTAAAATGACGAGAGAGCCACGGGAACTTTTTAAATGATAGAAAGGCAGTAAATGAAAATGCAATAGGTGAACTTTGACAAATCAAAATTATAAAAGCAATGTCAAATTGTCAATGGGAAGATAATTATACAAAAATAAACGTGGGATCCTAACCAACCCTAACTGTAAGTGAAAAATAACCAATATTTTCTTTTCATCCACATGGACAAGTGAGAAATTTTATATGTAGTCGAAAAAAGCGTGTGGGTGTGTGATTCCTGCCTTGTGGAGATTTTTGTACTCCGAATAAACTCCCGTGGGATTAACTGTGAAAATTACCGATGTATACGTTAATGTGAAATTAATATAAAACTATAAAGATTGATTTCAAACAATAAAAAAAATTGTAAATCATTCTTGCAAAATGAAATAATTCACTGAAATAACATAAAGAATAATGGATTAAGGATAAGGATCCTCCCAAGTCTCAATCATTCACTCAGTCACTCATTCACGAAAGCTTGAATGGGGTCAATAATGGTTCCCAATATGAGTACAACTATTTTCAATTTTCTTGATATAAAAAATGTCAATTCTTCTGTTATGAAGCACTCCTGTTATTAATAATAATAATAATAATAATAATAATAATAATATATTATTATTATTATTATTATTCACATTTCTTTATTGAATTTGGTATTCCTTGGATTTGGAAGTGGAACCTGAATTTGGTTATACCAAATAAAATATTCCTTGCATTTACAGAGTTTATTTTTCAAAATTTTAGAAAAAAATACTTAGAAATAATGAGCATGGTGTTCTTGAAGGACAAGAAACAATTGACAAAATTAAGTCAGCTATTGTTTTCTATAAAAATCAAATTGAAAAGGAGCAGCAAAGAGAATCTCTTAGTCTCTTGCAGTCTCAGAAAGGAAAGCTCACAAAGGAGCAAATCATTGCTTAATACATGGAGGAAATGAAGAAAGATATGTTGAAGAATCTGGGAGTGGAAATACATTCTGACATGTCAATCACAGGATCATCCCATGAAGAAGCCAACATAATGGAAGACTATCAGGACCCATATGCTGAAGAGGCGGAAATTCCCATTGCAGAAATGCTTGAAAATGTCAAGCAAGAAATTCAAAGGAAATTGAAAGGCAAGTCTCCATCAAAGGATCAATAGTTTAATGACTTAATAAGTCTTTATTGGGTATTTTGTTGAATCAAATTCATAATTTTAATAAAATTATGATTTGATGTTTGTAACAGTAATTTTTATCTTTACTTGTATTTTTCTTTTCCTTATCTTCTTCTGTCTGCCATGTATTTTCTTTTCCCCTTTTCTTTTCTTCTCTTGAGGCCATTTGTTTTCTTCTTTTTCTTATCCTTATCTTTTATTATTAATTTTTGGATAATTTTTCAATTCCGTTTCTTTTTCCTTTCTTTATATATTTGTTTGTTCTTAGTTTAAAGGCAGGGAATTTTGGAAGAGAAGAATTTTGTACTATGGATACCAATATTGTACTGGTATTTGTAATAATAAACATTAAGCAAGAATTTTCAGATAATATTCATTGTGTTCATAAGTAAGTATTTTATTTAATTTTTGCTTTAATAATTTTAATTAATTTCGTATTAATTATTATATTTGCTTATATTTCTACTTAATATGGCTAGCTAAATTCATTGTGTTAAATAATATCATGAATACGTAGTATTTTAACATGCCTTATAATATATGATAGAAGACTGAATGTATATGCTAGTTTTGTTTATTTGATGTTTTATGTGTATATATATATATATATATGCCTAGTTATTCATATTTTATGATTTAAAAGGGTTAGAATTTATAATAGTTAGGATTGAAACTTATGCCTTAGTCAGTTCTTGCCTGTGTAGCCATGGGATGAGCGTTTTTAGGCTTTTCAAATTGATTGGTATGGGTTTTATTTTTAACCGTTATTATTATGTGAAATTTTTATCCTATCTTTAATCATTGGTATGAATGATTAGTATATATACATAAAACATAATTATACGAAATTAGTATATACGGTCCGGTCATGTATTGTATAATCTAATTTATTTAAAATTAGTGATTTATTATTTCACCAAATTATTATTTATCATTTGTGTTTTATTTTTATTTAAAGTAAGATTTCTAAATTATAAATTATTAACATTAAATATCATTACTTGTTAGAATAAATTAACTCATATTACATGTTATTAAAAGTATTTATATTTTAACATGTTTTAAAAAAATCTGATTCAAAACACTTAATCAGATTAAATCTATGATTCACTCTTCATCGGATCAGTATTAAATTGACATTTTTACTAGCTGAAAGCTAAAAGAAAATTAAGAGAGTGAAGTGACAATTGGTAATAACAAAGTCAATACATTTCATCATTTCGAAGACTGATCGAGGCAGGAAATAGCAGAGTCAAAAGCTATTTTTAAACTATAATCAAACAAAAGTAGTAGGAGTGAATCTAAATTAAATCCTCACAGTTCTCAAAGTTTGCTAAAACGACAGTAGCTGGGACCCTTTTTTGTTTTCTACCATTTGTCTGTGCCATCACTGTTTTAAATTCATCCGCTTATATCCGTCTAGACACTCGTAATCTATCCGCATTTAGTATTTAAACCTCATTGAATAGCATCTAAGTTCTACATAGGTTCTTATTAATTTCTGCAAAGGTCTTTAGAAACTAGGATCGCCTGATTAGTGCCTGGTCGCTTATTACAAGGTTTTTGGTTATTTCTTGCAGTTCTTTTTTATAATTTACATATTTACCATATTTTTCTCTTGGGTTTCTGCTAGTGCTGCCGCAAGTAGTGTACGGTTGGACCATTTATTGTTGTTGTTATCCTCAAATAAGGATTATGAATTATATTCGGTTGAATTAATGCCTTTTATTTCAAAATAAATGGAATTGATATAAAAATATCTATTTTACCGCCGGAGAGGAAATATTCACTGATCGCCGGTGAATGTACCGGGACAACAAAAAGAATTAATATATTCTCGTTCCTGCAAATGTGAGAGAGATAAAATAACGTAAATATACCTTTAAAAGTGAACTTGAGTAAAATTTTTTCCTTATTTTAATTATTGGCAACATAGATATTGTTTTCTGAAAATTCTCAAAGACATCTCCATTTGTACATTTAAATTTGGTATCCGTCTGACGAGTTCCGTGACCTTCAATGTCCTGGGTTCTTGCAAAACAAGTCTCCGGCCGGACGTGTTTCCGGCAAAGACCCTCCGATGCTAAAATCAGTAATGAGAGCTAGGTGGCATGATTGTGGTTTTAAGATTATATGTTACCTCAAAAGTGGGAGATGACCTTTCTATTTATAATAGCCTGCGTGATGATGACAGGTGAGATTCGCCTGTGAGCTATGCGCAAGTAGCAAGCTGTTTAGTGGTCTTTTCTACCATCGGAGCATTAAATGTTTCCAATCTACCTATCAGCCTTGCATTTAATGCGTTAGTGGAGAGAGAAGGAGTGGGCTGGCTCGGCAAGGGTTGCGCTGAAGGTAGTTCAGTGTAGACGCGGAGGGTATTGCTGAGGAGGTACTTTGGCCTGAGTTGATCCACACAGCTTTGGAAGTTATTCAGCACAGATGTGTATCGACGCAGTCCACGTGCTTTGGTAAAGGGCGCGTGTTTATGCTGAAGTGTCATTTATTGAAGATGTCTTTCTTAATGGGTCAAGGTGTGCTATTTGGGCCTTGGTATCAGGTGTCCCCCCCAACGAGCCCAATAAAGGCTCTTTAGGGCTGCGAAAATGACCCGCACAAGTACCCTACTGCGCGTGGTACCTCTTCAACACGCTGTGTCTGTTGGATAGAACGCGACCTTTCGCATTTGCCATTTTTCCGACATTCATTATGACCACGCTTCGTTTAACGAGCTGATCGCTTCATGATCCACACTATGTACAGTATAAAATAGGCTCGTTTGACCATGGGTGGATTTTTCCAACTCCTTTGCTTTCCAATCTTTCATTCTACCTTCTTTGCTTCCATTCTTCTCAATGATTTTCTGCGACTTCCTCTTCTTCTATTCTCTGGTGAGATTGCTTATTTTCTGTCTTTCTTTCTTACTGGTCGAATCTCGCTTCATTGCCTTTGTACTTGCCTTTCTTCCCCTTAAAAAATGTCCATCGAATCGTCTGATTCCTGCACCTTGGTCTACCATTCCAGCCATCGTCAAAACATTAGAGAACATAGTGAACCCTTTCCTCCTGAATTGCCCAAGCCTCTTTCCCTAGCTTTTGCTCTGATCCTTCCTTCCCTTGTTGGGCGAGATGCCCCCCTCGAAGTGTTTGAGATGGTGGGAAGCGGTTCTGGGTTAATCCTGCGCCAACATGTGGTGGGGGAATCTTCGTCACCGTTTCCCGTCGATGGCGCCGATTGCCAAACCCCCTCAACTATTAGGAAGAAGGAGGCCAATGAGATCTATAACCTATTGCTAGGGGATGCACGCGGTGTGAATGGGTAGGCTCCAAGAAGGGGGAGGTTATGTAGAATCTTCCAGCAAAGGACTTTGTCCCAGCAAGTGACGTGGGGGTTTCGCTTTCCTATGGACACCGACGTTGTAGATGTTTTCCATGAGTTCGCCCTATGTCCCAGCCAACTACATCCCAATGCTTGGATAATTCTTGCAATTATTGCATGAATGTGCCGTGATTTGGGCTTCGTCCTCTCCGGCCCTCTATTCCGATTATTCTTCAGGTCATAGACCAAGCATCAAGGGGCCTTTGTATTCTGGGGGAGCACTCACGAAACAACACCAAAGCCAGTGTGGAAGCAATCCCACGTGAGGGACTTTGAGGATAAATGGTTCTGGATATTCCCCTTCCCTGATGCGTTGGAGCAGGGTGCGATGAATCTCTTGAGGGATGAGAAGTTTCCCTTCCACACCACTTGGAATCGTAACCCTGAGGACCCCCATGCTTGGCAAAGGGCGGTGGGCTTGAGTACGCAAGTGCACAGGGAGGCGGACATCCTTTGCTGAATCTATCCTGGCATTCACTAGCGTGTGGCAAGTGTTGGGGCAACCGAACGGTATCTTCTACTTGATGGACCATGGGATTATTGTTTATACTGACTTAACTCCTGAGGATGATGAGATTTCGTGTAACTAATAATCCTTTTTCTTTTTACTTATAGGCATGACTCGTACTAAGTGGAAGCCTAAAATTGTCCCTGTAGTGGCTGTGGAGCATATCCAAGCATCGGCGAAGGTGACCCTAGCGAGAGCGAGAGCGGGGAGTGGAGTTGAAGCAGCCCAAGATAAGGTGGTTGCACCGGTGGAGGTGGCTTCAGAAGTGAGGCTAAAGGAAGAGGGTGTCACTACTGGGGGGGTAGGCCCAATAACTGTTAGATGTGGTGATCATAGATCCCCTCGCTGCTCAAGAGGTGACCCGTGAGGCCAAGGAGGATGTGGTGATCATTGAAACCACTCCTCAAAGGGCTTTGGCTCCAATAGCTAGCCCTAGGGGGTCTTTACCGAAGGTGAGGCCTCCGTTAGCACTTGCTAGGGGTGTTGAGATAAGGGAGAGGAGGTAAAAGCACCCTCAAAGCGAGGCTGAAGCTGGAGGAAAGGCTTCCAAAGGAGGGAATGCTCTTATCTTCGAGGAGGAACAACTCTAATAGGCCTGTTTGATTCGCCATTAGTAAGTGCCTTTTGTTTTATTTCCGTGTTGCACCGTTGTTAATTGCATGTGTTGCAATTTTTCACCCTTTTCTTTTAACATTCTTTGGCTCTTGCTGCAACTGTGGCGGAAGGTCCATGGGGATGACGTGCCTCTGGTGAAACCAGAGTTGGTTAGTGAGTTGGGGCACTTTACAGAGCTGCCCCATGAAGATGCTAGCTTCGGCGAGATGGGCCCCACTGAGCTAGGGGCCTATGCTGAGAGGCAGGCACTCCTTGTAAGTGTGCTTAATTTTTTTGTATTAAATTTTGCGTTTATACTACTTTATCTTATAACATGGTTTATGTTGGTTGACTTAGGCCTTTTTCGTTACTCACCGTATGGCAAAGGACTTGATCGCAGCTTAGCGAGAGGTGAAGGGTGCCTATTGTTTGCCACTTTTCTACTGTTAAGTTCAATAGTTTATTCACAAGATTTAACTATATATCAATGGTGCCAAGAACTTGATCGTGAGTTTTTGGCTATACTCATTTCGAAAGACTTATCCCCGGCAACGGCGCCAAAAACTTGTTCACGAAAAATATAGGTGTTGTCAGTACCTCTTATCAAATAGAAAAATGATGATAACTGCAAGTATACAGTTGCGATGTAGTTTTAAAAGATATCGATCCCACAGGGAAGGACTAGTTCTAGAAATTGAAAAGGAAGATAAAATAAGAAAAATAAAATATAATGAAGTAAAGGTTAGGAAAGAAGGGTTAGAATGAAAAATGAGTAAATATAGGCATGAAAGATTAGAGAATCTAAATATATAGATTTTCCCTACGAAATAAGTATAGCAGAGAAAGAATGCAAGTTCA
>CATIWQ010378488.1:0-16674 GCA_949673415.1 Euphorbia schlechtendalii
TTATTTTATTTACTTTTAAGCTTCCCTAGTTATCTTTAGACTAGGTTCCTTCCCTGTGGGTTCGATATCTTTTAAAACTACATCGCAACTGTATACTTGCAGTTATCATCATTTTTCTATGTGGTAAGGGGTATTGACAACACTTACATTTAATATGTGAACAAGTTTTTGGTGCAGTTGATAACCAACAGTTAACGAGATTTTAGAACCATATTAGATTAAACTTATCAGTAGAAAAGTGGCGAACACTAGCGGCGAAGATTGTATTATGAGATTGTACAATTCAGAAGAGATAGAAACTGGGTTTGGATGGGTGATTTCAATGTAGTTCTTGGTGCTAATGAGAAATGAGGTAGGCCTCATAACCCTCGCTCTTGCAGGGAATTTCGTGAATGCATTGACACTGTTGAACTTGTGGATGTGGCTTCCTCAGGTGCTTTTTTAACATGGTTTAACGTAAGACAAGGTTTGGAGAGAGTAGATTCGCGGCTTGATCGATCTTTGATTTCTAAGGATTTCAAAAATAATTGTACTCATCATTGTACTGTGTTAGCTAGACATTTTTCGGATCACCATCCCCTGTTATTCTCTTGTGATTTTGAGTCTAATCGATTCTCTCATTTCCGATTTTTAATCTATGTGGTTGGAACATGAGGACTTGCGTAGGCTGATTTCGGATCACTAGAATTCCTCTTTTCTATCATTACCGCCTATGCAATTATTCATTCTTAAGCTGAAATTACTTTGGCCATTGTTGAGAAGATGGAATAAGGAAAACTTTGGACACATTGGTAATAATATTGCTAAATGCCATGCAGCCCTTTCTTTAATTCAAGAGGAGATTGCTTTAAATGGCATCACTGAGGAGCGCACCGAGGTTGAGTTTACTACCCATACTGATTTGGATTCGCAGTTGAAGTTAAAAGAAATTTATTATAAGGAGAGGAGTGGTTTGCGGTGGCTCTCTAAAGGAGATCGCAACACTAATTTCTTCCATCAAATTGTGAATATCAAGAAATCTAAGAGCGGTATTAATTCACTAATCATTGATGTCTCAGTGGTGACTAATTAGAAACTCATTTTTTATCATATGGTTCATTACTATCGTGAAATTTTCAATGATGACACTTCGGTTATGGTGAATGAGAATCTTATCAACTCTACGATTCCAGCTCTTGTTTCAAATGAAGATAACATTTGGCTTACTTCTCAGCCTTCTTTTGAGGATATCAAAGCTACTGTTTTTTATATGGATGGTTTAAGCGCACCGGGCCTGGATGGCTTCATAGGAATTTTCTTTCAGAAATTTTGGGACATTGTTGGCTTAGATGTTTGTAAAGTTGTGCATGGATTCTTCGATTCAGGATTTATGTTACCGGGATTAAATTCTAGCTTCATGGCTCTTTTACCTAAAAAGGATATTGCGATCTATGCCGAAGATTATAGACCGATCATCATGAGTAATTTTGTCTTTAAGATTATCACTAAGATCTTAGCAAAATGGCTCGGAATTATCTCAACCCGGATTATATCCTCAAATCAATTCGGTTTCATTCCTAGGAGAAACATCCACGAGTGCATCGCTCTTGCTTCGGAAGGCGTCAATATGCTGAATAAAGGTTACTTTGGGGGTAATCTGGTAGTCAAAATCGACATTAGGAAACCCTTTGATACTGTTGATTGGAATTTTCTATTTGCAGTCCTTCAATCATTTGGTTTCTCTGAGAGGTTTGTTACGTGGATCTAGGGGATTCTTCAATCAGTTCAGATTTTCATCTTGACTCCTCAAGGCCCTCGAGGATATTTTCATTGTTCCAGAGGTGTTCGGTAAGGTGATCCATTGTCCCCTCTTCTATTTAGAATTGCAGAGGATTTCTTGAGTCGTTTACTTACCACTGTTGTTACCTCAGGCTCTCTCTCTAAAATGAGATATAACTCTAATTCACATTTCCCCTCGTACTTATTGTACACTGATGACATCCTCATTTTTATGGTGGTAAATCTAAGGAATATAAAACTACTAAAAGATATTTTTGACAGGTATGGGAAGAATTCTAGGCAGCATGTTAACTGGAATAAATCTCGAATCTTCTTTGGGAACTCGGTCAACTCTTCTAGGGCTGCTCGTCTTGTTGGGATTACAGGTATTCATCGTGGAGACGTTCCTTTCACTTACTTAGGGATTCCTCTTTTCAGAGGTACACCTAAAGCCATGCACTTGTGTTTGTTTACGCATAATGTAATCCAAAAATTCTCTAGATGGGTTAGGAATTCACTTTCAATGGTGGGGAAGCTACTGCTAATACGTTCGGTAGTTAGTAGCACGCTTTTACACTCTTTCGCTATTTATAAATGGCCTACTTCTCTTACTATTTTGATTGAGCGAGCTATGAGAAATTTTTTTTGGTCGGGCTCCGTTGATGATAGGAAATTGGTTACGGTTCCTTGGCGCAAATGTTTGAAACCTTTTGCGGAAGGGTTTTGGGCTTCGTAATCTCTCATATACAAATTCACCTATACTTGCGAAGATGGCATGGGGTTTAATCAATAACCGTAACTGTTGGTTCCTGCTTCTTAAAGGTCGATTTATAAAAAATGGAGTCCCAAATAATTGGATTTGCAACTCAAGTATTTGGAGTTCAATTCGGGTGGTTTATTCTCAATTGCGCTAACATAGTGGTTGGTGCGTCGGGCCTAATTCTATGTTAAGCTTTTGGAATGAGGAATGGATTACCCCCTCGATTTCTAATTGCTTAAATCTCAACCGGGCTATCATGTTAAAGAAAAAAGATGTAGTGAGTGACTTTCTTTCTCAAGATGGTTGGAACTCATTGCCAGAAGAATTACCAAGGGATCTAGTTGATGATATCAACAATATTTTAATAATGGAAGATGAGGGTGATGTTTGCATTTGGAAACCATCTTCTAATGGCCTTTATTCGATCAAATTATTTTACCATTGGCTTAACCCTCCTGGAATACATGAGTCGATTTATAAAAAGATATGGCACTTGTCCATTATGCCTTCACACTCTTTCATATGTTGGAGGATTTATTTGGGATATGTCGCAACACATAACACACTCAAGCGAAAAGGCTTCAATTTTGCGTCAAGATGTGTTCTTTGTCTTGTTGACGAGGAAAGCAAGGACCACCTATTTGTTGGTTGCTGCTTTGCCAAACAATTTTGGGAGTCTCTAAATTCGCTGTTTGGAAGAAGAATTGATACCTCATTGAATCTTAAGGAGGTAATTAAACTGACTTTTTCCATTAGGTTCAGCCCACAAATTCAACTTCTTTGGAATGTAGTGATTGTTAATGTTTTTTGGTTAATTTGGAACACAAGAAATGATTGCATTTTTAATGATAAAAGACCAAGCATTCATGCCACTATTTTTCGGCTATGGATTTTTATCCGAAAAATGGACAAATTAGGATATGGTACACTAGGAAACTCAATAGTAGAATCAGGCATTTTATTTAATCTTGACCTTAAAACATGACTTCAAACATCCCCGAGAATTATAGCAGTCCGTTGGATGCATCCTTCTACTGGCTAGATTAAATGTAACATGGATGCCTCTTCCGTTGGTTCTCCGGGCTCTTCGGGTGATGTTCCTCTCCGGGCTCTTCGTTTAGGTTTGTTGCTGAACTTAAAGCTACCATCTTTGCTATTGAGATAGCAGTAAGAAAGGGCTGGGATCAACTTTGGCTCGAAAGCCATTCCATGTACATTGTGTTATTATTGAATTCCCATTGCATGAAGGTACCATGGTCAGTTAGGATGGAGTGGGCTGCTTGCCTTCGTTCAATTAATAACATCTGCTTTGTTGCAACTCATGTCTTCCGAGAAGGGAATGGTTCGATGCTCTTGCTTCTCATGGAAGACTATCAAACTATTTTTCTAGTTGGGATACTTTCCCTGATTTGTGTACTAATTTTTTTGCACATGATGCAATGGGGCTTCTTAACTATCGTTTTCATTAGCGTTTTGTTTCTTTCTTTCCCGGGGGGAAAGTATGTTTTACTCCCTTACGCATGTAATTTTATTTTATTTTCAATAAAAATTTTAGGGGGGTTTTGAGGAGTGGGTAAGGGTAACGTCCCCCCATGGTGTAGCTCTCCAGTTTCACCCTTTGGGTGGTGTTACGTAAGTGATGGCTCACTGAGGTATGAACATCACCCTCACTCTTCTCTTCCTGTCCTTAATCTTATTCAAAAAAAAAGATAAAAGTTCAAAATACAAATAGGTGTTGTCAATAACGCTTATCTAAATAGAAAAATGGTGACCACTACAAGTATACAGTGACGATGTAGTTTTAAAAGATATCGATCCCACAAGGAAGGACCAGCTCTAAAGATCAACAAGAGACACAGAATAAAGAAAATAAAGTAGATTTGATTTTAGTTAGGAGGATTGAAATGATAGATGGATAGATAAATGTATGAAAGATTAGAGAAGATAAAAATATATAGGATTTCCTACGAACGAGTATAGCAAAGAAAACATCCAAGGTCATCAAAGATATTATGTTCACTAGATTAATTTAAGAGACCTGGTTCTAGACACTCAGATATTCAATTATTCATCGAAGAGCAACACATGAAATGACTTTTCAAAATCTAGTGCAAATGAATTATAATGATTATATAAACTTGGATAACAAATTACTATACTTAGCATAGGTCGCTCTCACATAGCCACATTTAGCAAGTTACCATTCCAAGAATGTTGGCTCACTAAATAGCGCTATAATCACAGATCCAGTGATTATACATAATCTCGTTAACCGCAAAACTACTCTTAAAGTTAACTCAGCATATAACTTGATTAACATAAAAGACTCAACACGAAATACACATTATGACACATAGACATATCATAAACTTTGAAACAGAAAGTATAAGTAGAAAGCAAAGCAAAGTTTTAAGGTATGCAAGTGAAAGCTAAAGTTGATCAAATCGTATTTACTCTTTAATGGGAGTCATCAATTACCACAATTCCTACATCTACTTTGAATTTGTTCTCGACTTGTACAGAATCTCTCTTAGGATGCTATTCCTTGTGAATATTAAACAAATGAATGTTGAAGAAAAGAAACTTTTATTGATAAGTGCTTTGCAATTAAACTCATACAACAATCACCCAAATTTGTGGAGAAATCTAGAAATTGAAACAAGAATCGAATCACTTATACATTTTTCTCTCTAACACTTTGAACTTAGCAAAATATATAAAACTTTCACTCTCTATCTATCTTGTATCATACCATACATGTCATCTCACACCATCTGCATGAAATGGTTGATTTGAACCTCTATTTATAAAGTGTGAAAGGTTGTGTTTATTCAAACGAATAGTCATGTCCATTAGTGAAGGGTTGTATTATCTTCGATGTGATTGGATGCAAGAGTTCATCCTTATCCTCAATAGATAGGCATCTTTTCATGGTTGCATTGTCTCTAAAAGATGTCTCTTCTCTTGGCTATTGATGATGGTTGATGGCGGTTGATCGTTCTTATCCAGTGGTTGGAAGTTGAGAAGAGTTTATCAAACTTGTCATGATTCGTGATCGTGACATACATGTCGTGATCATGAATGTAAGTTGGTAACCAACTGTTTATGAAGAATGATAAGTCACAATCGTGATAGATAGTCACGAGCGCGATTTGGCCAATCGTGAGTAGGAATCACGATTGTGACATGGTCGTGACTTATGCTTTTCTTCATGATTCTTCTTTGCAACTTTACCGATCTTTGACAATTTCGATCTTTGGCCAATTCCTTGCATTCCACGCATCTTTTTGTACCTTTTTCAATCTTTTTGCATAGAATTCCATCTTTAATCATTTCACTCCCAAGATTCACCTAGTTTCTGCACTTGCATCAATAACAACTACATACCACATGAAATCTTGTATATGAAGTATAAAAAGACTCTAAACCACATTGTTTTATGTGTAAAAATATCAAGATAATAAGTGTAACTATACACTTATCAGTACCTTAGACTTACGGGCTAATCCCCTCTATTGCAATGTGTTACTATAAATATGTCATAATTAAGAATATATGGAATAATGTGATCAATAATTTTCGGCACTTATCCAAAATATAAAAACTTTGAAAACAAGTTTTTAGAAAAATCAGTAGCAGAGTTGCCACTATGAGCGTACGACACAGAGTGATGTGCCGAGAGTGAGCGAAAATTAGAGGTGCGGTCCATCGAGGTGTTTTATTTGAAAGTAAAATGTGTTGGGTCATGGATCCGAAAAGGTTTGAAAGAGAAAGCGGAAACATTTTTAGATTGGTCAAACCCGAATCCGCCATCTCTTAGTCTAGAGACGCCACCTGGATTAGCTCTTTCCAAGACTTAGAGTCCTATGAGGCTTAACATCCTGGGGACGGCCCACTAAGACATAGAGATTCGGGTTCGGGATAAGTTGCTTATTTCTTATTGGATCACATTATATTACATCTGTAGAAAACCATATTTCTTAATTGTCCATATTAACACTTATGTTCATTTTAGAGTTATAATGTATGATTTAATGCACATACGGAAAGCAATAAAACCATAAATAAAGTAGTAAATAAATGCGGTAAGGTAAAGATTAAGAATTACAAAACTTCGAGGGATGCAACAGCCTGCTAGTCTATTAATTACAATTCCCAAAAAATAATTGAAATTGCGATACTAGAAGGAAAATAAAACCTAGGCATACATCTAACCTGCATCCACAAGGGTTAGCGCAAGGTATATAATACAACATGAATATTTACACGTATGCTCGATTTGATTTTGGCAAGGCTCGTGTGGCTTAAGTAAAAATATCGATAATTGGAAATTCTTGTTTAAAAATAAAATAATTCATTTTATTTACAAAAAAGTTGGTCATTTTTTATTAGTGAAAGTGATCGCATGGCAAAATGTGAGGTCTGTAATCCAGGAATAATTTTAATTCCCTTCGTTGGGGTATTCTAACATGAATTTTCATAAATAGAAAAGCAGAAGGATAAATATTACGACAATATTTACAAAGTAATAGAATAAAATAATCCCTAGGTCTACATTTGAAAAAGAAATTAAGAAAAATCAAGAAGCACGAAATAAGCGGTTCTAGAAACTCAGAGGCTTACCCCTTTCAGCGTGAATCCACTTCGGCGTATCCGTATAATCCCCAGGAGCGTTCATCATTCATTTTTTAGTTGTGCTTGTGTGGAAAGTAAATGTTTATTTATCAAAAAGATAATCAGACTCGGGTTCTAAATTTGTTTTAGACCCGAGAATATCTGAGGATTAGAAAAAGAAATTAAAGAAAGTTGATTTGAAAAGGTTTCAGAATCCAAACATGTTTTGGATCCAAATTATTTGAAAGAAAAATATTTTCTTGATTTTTCTCATTGTTATTTCTAGTGAAAATAGAATTTTTCTCTCATTTCTGAGCCCCCTTCAATCCAAAATGAACCCCGTATTTATAGGGGAAAAACGGTCTTGCTGGAATTTTCTAGCAAGGCTCGCTAGAAGTTCCAACGACCCTTGCTGGAAATTCTAGCGAACCTTCATGGCGCTGAGCTCATCCGTTCGGCGAGCCCAGTTTAGTCCCTTTTTTCGATTTTTTTAAATTTATATATATTTTTATCTTTAAATTTATTTATTTTAATAAATTTTACCAAAATCTTTATTTTTCAAAATAATTAAAGTCCTTAACACAACTTGGCGGCGAGGAATATTCCCATTTGGAGATCTTCAGATAATAAAAAATTATGTGATTCGAGGATATAAAATCTCAAAACGCTATCATCATTGAACTCTCGAGCTGGTACAAAATTTCATGCTCACACCTCCTCTTTCTGATACAATCGGCTTCTTAATCGCAGGTACAAAAACTTGAGGTTCTTGTGTAACGACTGCATAAGATGGCTTCTTGGCCGCTTTCTTGATTCTAGTGGTGGCTGGCTGTTTTTCTTGGGCTATTGGTCCGTAAATAGGCTATTAATAAAAGCAGAGGGGGGTGATTGCTTTATCTTGGTTACTTTTAAACTTTTCAATACTTATTCGTCAAGTTCAACTTTTATATGCGTGCTGAGTATGTGTGCTGAGTGCGATATAAAAACTTATAAATTGTGTAGCTTCGCTGGCATAGTTTATCTTCAATCTTTCGCTGAGTAAGACTACTCAGCACAAATAAGATAATAAGCAAATAAAATAATGAGTGAAAAATGAATGAGTAGAGAACTGATAAGGCTTGATGCTTAAAGTTAGAACGTCAACACCTAAAATTTTATCCCGGTTTGGCCCCTAGCCTACCTCCAGTCCCCGGATACCTTCTCCGAGCTTTAATCCACTATTGATTCATTCCTTCAATAGGCGAAGAAGCCTTTACAATGGGTAGACACAATTACAGAAAGTACATTTCTTTCTAACTACCACTCAACTCAGTTCGGGTACCCTTCCCAAACTGACACTCAGATTAATTCAAGAGAGCGAACTGAATTCAACTAATAACAATATTGAATCCTTACAATGTTGATCTAAGTAATTTCTCTCTATAGGAAACTTATATGACTATTGATGTTTGCTAATTACTTGCTGTGGAATTTCTTTGGAAGCTAGAGTAATTTGAGCAGAGTTTTAGCTATTAAGAAATTTGAGGTGATTCACCAAATTTGAACGTCTTCTCCAGTCTTCTATTTATACTTTGAAGCTCTACTAAGTAGCAGTTGCAAACTTTACGAGATCGTTGATCTTCAATTTCTCATATCTTCAAATCTTTCGAATCTTCCCATTGGAGACAGATTCCAGGACGTTTAGAGATAGGAATTTGAATGTTGAGGTGTGATAAAATTCCATTGACAAATTTTCATTTGTTTTCAAGCAATCTGGTTCTGAGAGAAGCGCACTACAGTGAAACGTGGAAGCCTTCAATTCATTTATCTTACTGATGTTTGTAGGGTTGCGCGGAGACACTTGAGATGCGGCGCATGACAGAGAAATTTTGTTTTCTTGGACTATAGTAAGGAGTCCCCGACATTCCGTACTGACACTTTTTGATGTTGTGAGGACCACAAGAATCTTCATTAATTTCAGCACCTTAATCTACTGAAAAATGACTGAGGAATATTTCATTTTTTCACAAGCGAAGTTAATAGCATATGTGTCAATGTCTCTATGTCTCAAAGAAATATGCTTTTAATTAAATAAAAGAGAAACTCAGCACGAGCTGAGTGAGATAAATCTAAACTATGTAGTACTCAGCACAGACTCATCTTTTCCTACTCTAAGTTATAACTTAATTGATTATATGGCCAAACTGAGTTGTTCTTCCCAAACAAACTCATGTTAGCTTTATTAACTAAGAGTCTACTTAGTACTCAATTAATTTCACTATCCTAAACTGTTTGCTATTTCTAAAACTATTAAGTACTGTGAAGTACTATTAACTTGGGTTCTACATGGACAACAAGAGTCCTTTGATTCAAGTTTGATGCAGATTCTGATGTCATTTGCTATCTTGCGACTTCGACAACAACAATCATCCTATGTTGTGTCTCCGATTTTTTAAATCTGACATTGATTTAGATTTTCGTTGTTGTGGCAAAACATAGGGGTTAATTAAGATCCATTCTAGGAATAAGAACACGTGCCATCAACCAAGGGAGGAGGAAAGAAGGGGGGCGTGATTCATTGTCAACAATGGCAGAATTGGTCAAAAAATTGTTGTTGTATTGTTCAGCGGTTAGGGTTTCAGTGAATCCCTTGCAGAGCACGTTTCTACTTCAGTTTTAAGACGCACCTTAATATAAGTGTGAAAAGAAGTGAACTTAACTATTTTTTTTATATTCTTGACTAGGTATCATTATAGTTTAAAAGATAATCATTGAAATGATACAAAATTTAACTGCATAGAATTATAAATTGAATTCAAATAAGTATAATGACAAATATTAGTAAAAGTTATATTGACTCTTCTAGTTTAGAATGTATAAAAAATATAAATTGCAATATTTTCCGAAAATTTTAAGAAAAATAAATTCTAAATGTATGCCATTTGTTTTACATGCACCAAATTTGTACAATTTGCTTAACTTATGCAAAATAGTTCAAATGGAAAATAAAAGATAAAAGAGAGAGCAAGCACACGAGGAGCGATAAATTGATGACCTTCGATGCATTGTATTTGTTGCTTCTTTGTATCACACTAATCACTATGAACAATAGTATTTCCATTATCCTCTCATTCCACTCCAAATCATCTCGGACTACATGCACCCACCCTTCCATTTCTTTTTGTTGTCCACTCTCGGTGGCGGAGTCAGGTCAATGTGGTCGGGGGGTTGAGTTTTCCAATTTCTAGGAAACTATAATCTAAATATCTCTTTGAAGTTGGATATTTGGTTGGTGAATTTAGGCGAACATGTTAATTTATTCCAAGAACATGTTGTTAGTAACACTTTTTTTTTTTGCATAGAATCATTGCCCCATATCTTTTTCGAGTGTAGATTTGCCCGCATTGTGTGGAACTATTGTACTCCATTGACAAACAAATGTTGTGGATGTTAAACATATATAATTATAGTATTTTTTTGGTGATGAAAAAATAAATTTTACTGACAAAAAACACGTTTTTTATCATCGAAAATGCGTCTTAATAAAATGCTAAACTTTTTGTAGTACTTGAAACTTCTATGTTGAAGATACTTACACTTGCAATTTTTTTTTGTAGAAATCTTGAATTACATTAGTAAAAATCTTCTATTAATTTTTGTAGAAATGATTATGGGAATCTAGTTTTGTATTCAAAAAATATCAAAGAAGAGTTAGGATAAATAAAAATAGAGCAAAAGGAGATAAAAAAAAATTAGCCGTCATTGTTATATAATTTTTATATAATTGATGTGTATGATTATTAGACATTTATAAAATGTTAATAATATTTGAAGTTCACATTATACAATCACATTTAATATGTAGATTTAATAAATTTAATTATTTGTCTCTCATTTCTTACTATAAATATGTAAGAGTTTTTTTAAATGAAAGTAAGGAATAGAGCTGAAAGGTCCGAGCATCCCAACTAGGTTGACACCCCCGAAAAACTCCACATCACCCAATCCTTAAAATATATTAATTAAAAGAAAATAAAACAAGAGAGTTTGAAATAAAACATGATGGAAAACTAAAAACAAAGCTAAAAAACTAAACTAAAAACACTACTGAAATCGATAATTGCATCTACCACTAAGATCGAAGAAATATTCTTCATAACAAAAGTCAAGGACGCTATCCCACCACCATACTTGAAATTGCTGCCTTCCAAACCTAGCAAGAGCATACGCAACATGGTTACCATCTCTATAAATATGCGATTTATAAAAGTGCATTGTATCCATCGTGGGAAGGCAAGATTACCACGCACTTCTGATGCTCCAGGGAACCTTCCATGAGCGGTTTTGAACAGCCACACAACGTATATGGAATCACACTCTGACTAAAGTTGACTCCAGCCTTTATCGTGAGCTAAAGAAATAGCTCTCATTACTACCTTTAACTCAGCCACAAAGGAATAGGAATCCTCCATCTTCGGCGCAAAATAGCCTGTCATTCTGCCCCATTGATCTCTAAAATTTCCTCTGCCTCCTGCCTCCCTCGGGGCTCCTAAGAAGCGAAGAATCTGTGTTGTTTTTAACCCAAATGTTAGGGGCTGCCAAGAAACTCATGTGATTTTTGGAGCAATTCCAAGCCACGGATTAAGCGAAAGGTTTCGGAGAATCCTTTCTCAACCACTGAACTCCAAATAAATCCCATGGATGTTGCATCTCCTTCTCGTATCTATGACCATAGGGTTCAGAGAGCCATGTGAATATTTGGATCTTTATCGTTGAAGATGAAATCATTCCGGCATCTCCAAATCATCCAGACAACACTAACAATAGTGCACCTCCATAGAGATGTAATTTATGGGCTGAATTTTTGGTCCATTGTGGATTCCAAAACATTCTTAATCGCACATGTCAAAATAATTGAACGGCCAAAAAGTAAGGAAATTGAATTCCAAAAAATCTTTGCAAACCTGCAAGTGACAAATAAATGGTCAATGCTTTTTTGCTGCAACGTTACAAAGAACGCATCTCGATGACAATTCAAATCCACATCGCATTAAGACGTCATGAGTGGGGACATATCCCATCCAAATGCACCAACAAATGAAAGAGCAAGAAGGTGGAATTGTTGGAATCCAAATGCGGTTGATATTCCCCAAAGAAAGTGGTTATCCGCGTAGCCATTTGTAGATTAAACTTGTTGTAAAAATGTCATCGTTCGCGGGCTTCCAACAGCAAAAATCTGATTGGTCACTACCTCGAGTAATACATGTAATCTGCCGCTGAACCTCTGTAGGCAAGTCTGCCATGTTCCAACCGTCTTTTAACCTGTCATCCATAATTCCATCTTTGAGCATCGTTCAGTCATTGATAAATTCATAAGAGTCACCATGAAAGAATTGATCCATTTGTCGTTCTAGAGATTCAGCCTCGACGATTTCCCAATTAACTACCTCGAGTGTTGTCTTATGACATGATAGACATTTTTTATAGAGCACCATATACTCAAAAAAATATTGTAACTCTTGGAATGCCAGATGTCGTCAAGAATCTACTAATAAACATGGTAAACATCAAAGAAGTGTCGGTGATTAATGACCAGACCAACTTACCTAACATTGCATCATTCACCATACCAAGATTTTTAATGCTGATTCCTCCTTCCTTTAGGGGCTGAGTGCAGCGATGCCAAGAAACCACAATTAATTTCCTCACATCAATGGAGCCCGACCATATAAAGTTACATATTGCCCTAATTAAAGTCTTGATCAATCTAATTGGCCACTTCTAAATAAAAAAGGAATGAATTAACGAACTAGCAATTACCAAGTTAACAAGTGTTACTCTACTCGCAAAAGAGAGTGAGCTTCCTTTCTAAGAGGAGATCCGTGTTATGATCTTGTGAAGAAGTGGCCACAAGTGAATGGACTTAGGAGCTCCAATAAGTAATGGAACCAAGGTAATTAAACAGCAAAGTACCAACTCGAATACCAATTGAAATGGATAAGCTAGTAACCTTTGTTGCCGAGACTAGCTTCCCAAAATAAGCGTTGGACTTGTCCTAATTCATTCGCTGCCCCGAGATGTCTCCATAATGCTCAAGAATTTCCCTCATAACTCTAAAGTTTGAAGACGTGGCATCCATGAAGATGAGCATGTCATCTGCATAAAGGAGATGAGAAGGGAAACTATGGCCCCTCGTGTACTTCATACCTTTTAAGAAACCAGTTGTAAGTGATTTGGTTAGTAATCTGTTCAAGTATTCCTCCACAATACCAAAGATGATAGGCGATAGAGGATCACCTTGCCGAACACCTCTACTATAACCGAAGTAGCCCTTAATACCGCCACTAGTGATGACTGAAATTCTGGCTGATTTGAATATTGAGTGTATCCAAATGCAAAATTTATCAAAGAAGCTTAAATCCCTGAGAACCTCAGAAATAAAAGACCATTCCAAACTATCAAAGGCCTTCCTGATGTCAAGCCTTAGAGCTACATTTCCATCGTATGCCTTGTTGTTAAAAACATTAATTCCTTCGGATGCTAATGAAATATAATGGTGAATGTTTCTCCCTTTAATGAAACCAAATTGAGAAGGAGCAATAATTGAAGAAGCCACATGCGTAGCCGATCCGCAATAATTTTTGCAATTATTTTATATCATAACTTACTCATAACAATTGGCCTAAATCCGGACAACCGAATTGCACCCTCTTTCTTTGGCAATAAAGTCATAAGATTTGAATTAATGCTAGGAAGAAAAATACCATTGCTAAAAAACCAAATCACCATGCTACAAAATTCTTTCCTAATGATATCCCAAAATTTTTGGAAGAACAAACCAGTGAAACCATCCGGTACTGCTGGAGCACTCTCCGCATTAAGCTAAAAAATGGCAGCCCTTATCTCTAATTTTGAAGGTTGACGCGTTAGGGATAAGTTTTCCTCGTCCGTAATCCCTCAAAGTTGTTGAGTCCGAGGATAGCAACTCAGAACAATAAGATAGCAAATGATTGGTAATGTCGTCTTGAATAGTAGTAACAAAACCATCAATTTCAAGAGACTTCATACCTGAAGCTGATTTTTTAATGTTTTCCAAACAATGGAAGAATGATGAATTTCTATCTCCAACTTTCAACTAGCTCACGCGGCTCCTTTCCCTTAAATAAACTTCTTTTCTGAGAAGAAATTCGTTTAACTAAGAGTGCGCATTTAATTCTATCATGCTAAGCTCCTCCGAGATCCTCTCCATCGCAATACGAACTGAGCATCACTAAGAACTCTTTTCCAATCTTCAATTCTTTCCTCAAAATGGCCGAATACCTCCTTATTCCAATTTCTGAGAACTGATATTAAAGTTTTCAGCTTTAATGCTGTAAATTCATCGGAGGTAACGAAGGGAAATCACCTTGCCAGTGCTCTGCTATAACAACCTGAATCCCCTCATGTCTAAGCTACATACCCTGAAAACTAAATCTAGCAAAATTTTGGGACCCATCGGAACAAGATAAAAGCAGCGGATGATGATCAGAACAATGATGCTGGAGTACCACAACCAAAATACTCTGCCAATACTCAATCAAATTCTGTAAACTAAAACTCTGTCTAACTTGTAGTCAACTCCATTTGGCGTAGCTCTGCCGTCATGAATAAGTCGGACCAGAAGTTGATGGCTCCACCAACTCACAACAGTTCTATTAAAAAAATAAAGTTCTACAAGGTATTACAATAAATTAAATATTCATATAAATCAATCATATTCAAAATTATTTAAGTATTCATCAAAGTTTGAGTAATTTTCAAACATAATTCATTTTATTATGATTTTTTAAAAGTTGTCATCACATTTCAATTAAAAACATATTTGCACTTCTCACAAAAAAATAAAATTTATCACTGAAATGTGTTGTATTTTTATTTATTAAAGATGCAAAATTTCAATTCCTAATAGATAATATTATCCTTTTTATAATGTAATTTCAAATTAATTTTTTTCTACTATATTTTAAAACGAGAAACATCATTTTACAAAAACATTACACAATGACATTTTTTGCAAAACATTAAAATAAAAATGATATGTTTTAATCTTGTAAGCAATTAAAAATAATATTTTTTATCATTTTATTCTTATTAGTTGAACCTTGATCGAATCTGGTTAAACTAAGACATTTGTCACAATCAATTCTTCATATTTATACTAAGGTTAAACTTAAAAAATATGTCACGTGCTTTGAAAATATTGCAAAAAGATACGTGTGCAATTTTTCTTTGCAAACTGATGCATGTGATTTAAAAATTTGCAAATAAAATAAAAATATGTTTTTTCTATTAAAAAATAATAATATTTCAGAATATATTTCAATAAATTTAATATTTGTATAATTCAATCATAATCCAAAAACATTTAAGGATTATTGAACAAAGTTTGAATAATTTTCAGACATAATTCATTTTATTATGATTTTTTTAAAAGTTGTCTTCACATTTTAATTAAAAAATATTTACACTTCTCACGAATAGCTAAAATTAATAACTGAGATGTATTGTGCTTTTATTTATCAAGGATGCAAAATTTCAATTTCTAATAGATAATATTATTCTTTTTATAACGTAATTTCAAACTAAATTCTTTTTACTAAATTTTGAAACCAGAATCATTTTACAAAAACATTACACAATGAAACATTAAAATAAAAAGGATATGTTTGAAGTTTACCTATTGTATTACGCATATCTAAAATTTTTTAAAACAATATACGTAATTTAGATTTGATGGTTTAGAATTTTGAGAAATGTTTTCATCAATAGTAGCCGTAATTTACAATGACAGGGATAAAGAAATACCACTTCAATATGTTAACATGAACGATTATATACATTGAATATTCACTATATATTTCAAGTTTTTAACACTATTTTTACTTTTTTTTTTTTTAAAACCCCTCGAGAGAACGATGTGTTCCCCCAACGGGAAAAAGATTGGAATAGGTGAAAATTTCGGGGTGTATGTCCCAACTAGGTTGATTCATACGCTTACTTACAAAATACCTATTCCTCTTTTATAAATGAAATAAAATCCATTAGTTACAGGAGAGTAAAAAACCCGGGTTTACAAAAAGGTCCGACTCCGAGCTGCCCACACTACACTATTTTTACTTTTAATAGTGTTGAAAACTTGAAATATATAAATTAGAAGAAGAATCAGGCATTCCATGTATCACGGGCTGAGATTTTCGACAATGCACCATGCAGCATTAGCACTTGAACAATCAATGTTAATGTGCTAGCAAAGCCTTAACACATGCCTTGACAATGGCTTAGACCTTTAACGTGCGGAAGCGAATTAGAAATGCAGAAGCGTTTGGAATGTAAGCAAGCACACTTGTGGAAAGCTTAAACACACTTTATTAAAGCTCACAAACATTTTACAACACTCACATAAATGATAAGTGTATAATTACACTTATTATCTTGATATTTTTTTACTCAAAAAACGATGTGTTTTAGAGTCATTTTATACCTCATTTAAAAGATTTTACGTGGTGTGTAGTTATTTTTTATGG
>CATIWQ010378528.1:0-23604 GCA_949673415.1 Euphorbia schlechtendalii
TTCAAATTCTACGATTTTTCATTTTTATTCAATTTTTTTTAGATTTTACGGGATTTTTACAAATGCCCCCCCACACTAAAGAACATAATGTCCTCATTTTGACACATTATAAAAATAAAAAACTAAACTAAAGCTAGTTTAAAAATAGAATTGAAAAAGATAAAGTAAAGAAAATAATAAACTCGTTCTATTGCGAAGGAGAATCCGGTGGACTAGGAGTGAATTGGCAATTTTGTTTTCTAAAGAAAGAAAGTAGTTTTCAAAGCATCGATTTTTTACTTTTTTTAGAATCTTCATGTCTTTCTTCATAACTCCAAGTTCCGCTTGGCAATTATCTAATTTTGGTCATAAATGGGATTACAACCGTTTAGGGGTCAAAACTAGCCGTTAATGGAGGTTTTAGCCATCTATCGCGTGTCAGTTCGCTATCTGTAATGGTTATAATTTTACCGTATCGGGATCGTGAAGGCCAGTCACGATCGTGACTCTCCTCATGAAAGAAACAACAAGTTTTGTTATCCAGTGATCACAAGCGCGAATTGTGTCCTGGTCGTGAGCTTCTTTAATCCTCAAATTTCTTTAATTTTTAAACTTGTACCTATAAAAACTTTGAAACACAAACACAAACAAACTTTGTTAAATATAAATGATAAATATTTGTTATAATACCTTGAGTATTCATGGTGAAGATAGCAATTGACCATCAATGTCATGTTGTTCAAATTTTCATTTATAATAACAAAAATTTACAATAAAACGCAAACAAAAAAACAAACAATAAAAAACATGAAACACATTGAAATCTACCTATACAAATTTTCTAATTTGAGAATGAAAAGATGAAATTTTATTCAAGGGGAAATGATCCTATCATACGAATAATCTCATAGTAAGATTCCCTTAAATCTTAATCGACATCAACCAGTAAAGCACGAATATCTTCGATTTTTCTACGGATTGAAATTTGCCCTTCCATAAGGTTACTTAACCTTCCATGGAGGTTGGAATTTCTTCCGTTTTCTTCTCGCCCATTTTCCCTTTCTCTCTCTCGGTCTGCTTCCACCCTTTCTTCCTATGGTCTCCAACCATAGGTTATTATATCTTCTCCAATGCACCTTATTAAGAATTTTTTTTCAAAAAAGACTTCCATTGTTAATTCCGAAATTACATCTTCACTATTGAAAATTTCCGTAAAATAGGGTAATCTCCCTATCTATCCCAACAGATTTGCCATTGTCCGACACCCATATTTGGTCAATTCAGGATTTTGCATTGCAGACATAAGTGTCTCCATCATAATCCCAGAGAAATTGACAGGTGTGCCCTCCAGAATTGCTTCCAAGATAAACAATTCTTCTGGTATGACAATATCGGAGTTAGACCTACTAAATAGTGCACCACTTAAGTAAAAGTGTAATGCCAACAAACAAGGATCATGAATCCACCGGCTATAGGTGGATTCTTATTCACAAACGGTTTGGCCCGTCAAGCGATTCCACGTTGGGGCAGGATTTTAACCAGGTGGCATCTTATAGAAACAATCTTTTGGAAATCCCAAATACTTTTTCAAGGCCTTCCTCGTGATCTTGTATTCTTTCCCATGGTGGCGATAGATTAAACAGTTTTGTCTATCATTTCTCCATGCCATTGTGACCAGCATTTCCATGCTATTACTCGCATTGTTTCTGAGAGTCAAGTTGGAGTAAATGACAAAATTAAGTATTATGAGATAACACATAATTTTATCGAAAATACCCAGATGAATAAGACTATTCCTATGAATTGTATAGGAACGCTTAAATTCAACAACTTGGATCATTTCATAATGATCTCCTTCTTCCTCAGAATAAATAGGGAATGGCACTTCGTACCATTCTTGAATATTCTTTGGCTAAAAAACACTGGATCTCATCGGATAAACCATTTTGATGAAAGAAAATTTGTAAGGAATGAAAGGATATTTGATTTGGAAGAAGTTTTGATTGGGAAGGAAAAATTTTGATTGCAGGAGTAGATGATTGATGAACAGATGTGCATCAATTTACAGATTTTTAGTAGAATAACTGTCGAATAACCGCTCAACCGCTGCAGTTATTGCACAGGTCGCGATCACGAGTATATGTCGTGAACGTGACTAATAGAATTTTTTTAAAACAAAAAGTTTTGTAGGGGAATTCATGAGCACGATAGACAGTTGCGAACGTGAATAGGAATAATAGAAGAAAATCTTCTATTTGTCAAGAATTAAGATGGAAAATTATGACGTATCACCTCCAAGATGATTATTTCATAATCTTTTCATATCTAGAATGAAATTTAGAATATTGTATGGTATAGGAAATAAAACACACAGATAAAAACTTTAGAACTTACTTAACTTCCCCGGAACTTTGATCTTTTGAACGCTATTGCCTTCCTCGGTAACGCTGACAAAAACATGTTCACCACTTTTCTACTGATAAGTTTAATAACTTGTTTGAAAGATTTGGCTACACTCATTTCGAAAGGCTTATCCTCAATAATAGCGCCAAAAACTTGTTCACGTAAAATACAGGTGTTGTCAGTACCTCTTATCAAATAGAAAAATGATGATAACTGCAACTATACAGTTACGATGTAGTTTTAAAAGATATCGAACCCACAGGGAAGGAACCAAGTCTAAGGATCAACAAGGGAAAACAGAGTAAATAAAATAAAAATTGATTGGAGGTTTTGGATAGGAAGATTAGAATTAAAAATGAGTAAATATAGATGTGAAAGACTGGAGAATCTAAATATAGAGATTTTCCCTACAAACAAGTATAGCAGAGAAAATATGCAAGTTCAACAAAGATGTTACGATTCACTAAACTAATCTAACAAACTTGGTTCAAAACACTCAGATGTTATAACTTTTCTAAACCTAGCGCAAATGAATTAAGACAATTATATAAACCTGGACAACGTCAATACTATGCTTAGTACGGATCGCTCTCTCAAAGCCACATTTAGCAAGTTACCATTCCAAAAATGTTGGCTCACTAAACAGCGTTATATCATAGATCTAGTGATTGTACATGATATTGTTAACCTCGAAACTACTCTTAAAATTAACTCCAACGCATATAACTTGATTAACATAAAAGACTTAACACAAAATATGCATTATGACACATAGACATATCATAAACTTTGAATTAGAAAGTATAAGTAGAAAGCAAAGCAAAGTTGTAAGGTATGCAAGTGAAAACTAAAGTTGTTCAAACCGTATCCACTCTTTAATGGGAGTCATCAATTCCCGCAATTCCTACGTCTGCTTTCAATTCGGTCTCGGCCCATACAGATTCTCTGCTAGGATGCTATTCTTTACTAATATTGAATAAACAAATATTGAAGAATGAAAAATTTTATTGATAAGTGATTTGAAAGTACACTTATACAATAATTGCTCGAGAATGTACAGAAATCTAGTGATAGAAACAAGGATTCGAATCACTTAAATATTTTCTCGCAAACACTTATGAACGTAGCAAAACTAAATATCTATTCTCTATCTATACACTATGCACTATCTTTCACCCCTTCTACACGAAATTAGTGAGGTTTTGAGCCCTATTTATAGAGTTCGAAGGGTTGCGTCTATCTAAACGAAGAGTCATTTCCATTGGTGAATGATTACATCTCTTCATTGTGATTGGTTGAGAAGCTTTGATATAATCCATAATGGATAGACACCTTTTCATGATTGGTTAACTTCTGATAGGTGTCTTATCATTGGTAGTTAATGGCGGTTGATAGTAGTTGATCATGCTTATCTAGCGGTTGGTAGTTAAGAAGATAAAACCAGAAAACTATCCAAGTTGCGACCGTGAATCTTTGATTGGTAGATTTCTGTTTCTGAAGTATACAAGTCACGACCGCGAATGATTGTCATGATCGTGAATTGAGTTGTTTTTCAGAATTCTCCTTGTAACTTTACTGATCTTTGACAGCTTCGATCCTAAGCCAAATCTTTAAGTTCCACGCATCTTTTTGCACCTTTTTCACTCTTTTTCCATAGAATTCCACTTTAGATGATTTTACTCCCAAGATTTAACTAGTATCTGCATTTGCATAAAAAAACTACATACCATGTGAAATCTTTTATATGAAGTATAAAAATGACTTAATTCATAGTGTTAAATTTATAAAACTAATATGATAATAAGTGTAATTATACACTTATCACCCCCTAGAAGATTCAGATAACCAAATGCATAAATTTCCCGAATGTAATGTTTCAACATTTCAAATGACATATTATTTTCACTAAATCATGCACATTTAAGTACTTCTCATACTTTGAGATTGCACATTTCACTTGAAATACAGTGAATATAATAAATCATGCTATAAGTAGTATGGCGGCTCAGATCCATAAGACCTTTAAATACATAAGGAAAAATTAAAAATGACATGATAAAAGACCATGAAATCAAATATGCATAGATATATCTAAGGCATAGAATTAAAATTAGGTGCTAATGCATTCTGAACTGACCCGTAAACACTTTTACACTTACGAATTATTCCAAGTGATAGAAAAAATCAAGGAGGATATTATAAACTTGAATATTTAAGTAAAAGGGAGTCTAAAAATATATTGAAAAGCTGATGGCTAAAATATTCATACAAGGTAAAAGCAGAGAAAAAACTAAAAGCTAAAGAAAAGCTATTCTACTCAGCCTGATCCCTTCAAGGTTAGCAGCAGAGGTGTTGACCTCACCATCCCCTTCCTTCTCCAAGCCCAGAGCATCTTCAGCGAGGCAAGTTGCTTCCTCTTCCACCTCCGACTCACCGGGAAATTGTATTCCTTCGATCAAATTGCTGGTTTATCAAGACATTAATTGAACATGTAACATAGCAAGGTGGAATTTCAAAATTTAAAATTAACCTAAAGGATCTCCTAAGCATGCCATGATTGATATAAACTAAGTTAAAATGTTCTATAGATGCTATTAGGTTCATAAAACTTATAAAAGAAACCTAGCATCTAAGTATTGAACATTACCAGTTGATGCGTGCTTCTCTTTCTGTTTTGGTTGTGGCATCCTCTTAGAGAAATTTAGTAGAACGTCGTTAGCATAAGCCTCCAAACAAGGAGAGCCTCTATGATTGATCAACACAGATCTTTACCAAATAAAACCTTGTAGAGGTAGAACCCATTAGTAGACAACATCTGCTATACCAATTGAAGACTAACCCAAAAATATAAACAGAGAAAGCTCTCTTCAAATAGAAAGAGCCTTCTAAAGAAATTCTTCGTTGTTTGGAGAAACTCATTAAGGATCTCACACCATGAATAAAGAAAGAGATGTCAAACTTAGAGAGAAAAGCTGAGCTAAAGTATTTGTGTGTGTAAAATAAAGAGAACTAGAGTCCAATATATAGGGAAAAGGGGGAGTATTAGACTCTCACTAAAACTCTATGTGGGATGGGAATATCCCATCCCACATGCTTGTTAGCCACGTGGTTTACTTGGACCCGCGGCTGCCTCCACAAGGTAAGACCTAGCAAGCTTCCCTTCTGCCCCAAGATGGGCTTACGGGATTGGGGGACAGGCCCGCGTAAGCACTGCCATAGATAGCACGCGTAGGCTTTCCCCGCACGCTAGAGGCCCGTGAACTTTTTAGCTTGTGAGGCAACTACGCAGGCCCCACTCCAAACATCTCATGTTCTTTTAGGGCCCACTTATAATGGGAAAAATTCCCTTGCTCCACTCCACGCATTTTTCACTAGTTTTTTCTTTATTCCCTTTAATTTTGGTATAACCAATTAATAATTCTTCTAAAGAATTCAAAAAATAAACATTCTCGGCATAGACTTAGCCTATAGGTTCTTTACTTAGTCTTGTAAAGACCCAAAATGTGTGACCTCATAGGATCCTAAAGTATTGAGCTGCTAGAGGTGAACCTAAACTTGGCTTCCTGTCCAGGAACCTTTAGGATCAGTATTCCAGACCAATATGATAACTGATAGCTCTAGACGATCAAATGAGCTTTCTAGTAAATGCGTTTGATCCCTTGATACTTGGAACTTCACGTGCATGTAACTTGATCTGGTTCTACAGCAATAACCAATACAAGACACTCCTTTCATCAGGTTAAATACCATCCAGTTTATTGAGCACGGATTAAGTGTCAGCTCATGTAATAGTCGTGGCTATCATGTAATTAGACTTATTCATGAAGAATACCACTCTACCATTATGTATTAAGATTGACTAGAAACCCATTCTATCAATCTTATACTCTGATCAGAGGTTCATGAGTGTGTCACTTCAACAAGGGGCCCTAAGGTAAATCTCCTACAATATCACTATATCATGAGTGATGGATCCTATCTTGACTACTTAGCTTACCAACATTTGATCATCACTATACCCGTAATCACCCATGTCATCCTGATCGCCAGTGTATGAATAAGTATGACTTAAAGTATAGAAAATCCTACACAAGGTAACCAATATCTTTGGTCTGAGGATACTTGTACTTCTACTATAATAAGTCATGGCACCAACACATGGATATAGTTATTTCCAAGTGTCTGTCCTATAGTGGTCTCTAACTTATTACCCGAATACATTCATATGTTAACTCAAGGTACCACCTTCAGCTCGTGAGATCAGCTTCTTGATTTAATCCAAGGAGTAAGCTTACACATGCTAGTTTGTCAATTTCATTAATGCTTTATCTCAATGAAACTATGACTAGGGATATTTAGACTATTCATAGTAACACGTATGTGCAGTTCTCACACCACATAGCTCCCACTATGTCCTCGAACTTTTACACTATGAGGTAGTCATGGACTTTGTCTTATTAATGCATACATATTTAATATTATACATATATGATACCAGCGAGATACATAAATAAATTTAAAACACTAATGAGTAACAAAAAGACTTATTATTATTAATAATAATCTGTAACTATAACTAAGTAAGACATATCCCCCCAATTGCCTATAAGGAATACATCATGTCTAACAATCCCCCACTTGCACTAGAGCACATTACCCATATGCTTCATGCCATACTCGTTAAAATGATGGTCATGTTTAACTTAAGTCAATGGCTTAGTTAGCCCATCCTCTAGATTCTGATATGTTGGGATGTATTCTGAATCTATATCTTTCCTGGCTACTATATCTTGAATGAGATGGTACATTCTGAGTACATGTTCATTTCTCTGACGAAACCATGGTTCCTTTGCCTGAGTAATAGCCCCATTGTTATCGTAATTGACCACTATCGGATTTATAATGCTGGACACCACACCGAGATCACCAATAAATCCCTTAAGCTAGATAGTTTGCTTAGCCACTTCTGAAGCAACTATATACATAGATTCTATGATTGAATTAACAGTTGTATCCTATTTGAAACTTTTCCAAACAACTACCCCTTAGTTTAACATAAACACATACCCCGATCGGGACTTATAATCATCTCTGTTAGATAGAAAACTCACGCCTGTGTATCTCTCCAAAGAGAGATCACCTTCTCCATATACTAAAAACATATTCTTAGTACTACGTAAGTACTTAAGGATAGTTTTAATGGCCATCCAGCTGTTCTCACCTGGATCAGATTGAAATTTACTCGTGACACTTAACGCATGTGAGATGCAGGTCGAGTGCATACCATAACATACATGATGGATCCTATCGTTGAGGCATAGGGTATTCCATTCATGCGTAGTCTCTCTTCTTGTGTTCTCAGGCACTCAGATTTAGAAAGGTTAATCCAATGAGACATTGGGAGATAACCCTTTCTTAAGTACTTAAGGTTAAATCTTGCCAAAATCTTGTCTATGTATATACTTTACGAAATCGTAGTCTTCTGGATCTATCTTGGTAGATCTTTACACCAAGTATAAAAGCTGCTTCTCCAAGTTCTTTCATTGAGAACTTCTTTGAAACCATGACTTAAGTATTTGAAGAAAAGGAATAGCATTTCATATCAATAATATGTCATCGACATATAGTACAAGAAAAATGACCACACTCCCACTAGTCTTCTTACATACATAGGGCTTATTAGCGTTTAACACAAAACTAATTTATTGGATTGTCTAGTCAAACCTAATATTCTAACTCCTTGATGCTTGCTTAAGTCCATAAATGGACTTCTGCAACTTGCATACCTTCGAGCCATCTTTAGATGTAAAACCCTCGAGTTGTGCCATATACACATCCTGTCTAGATTCCCATTAAGGAATGTTGTTTTCACATCCATCTACCAAATCTCATAATCATAATGAGCGGCAATGGTAAGGAGTATCCTGATAGACTTTAGCATGGCTACCGGTGAAAAGGTTTCATTATAGTCAATGCCTTCTTTTTTACTGTAATCTTTTGCAACCAACCTTGCTTTATAGGTAACTATGTTAACTCCCATGTCAGGTTTCTTCTTGAAAGCCCACTTACATCCTATGGGCCTAATCCCACTTGGAGCATCAATCAAGCTCCAAACTTGATTTTCGTACATAGAGCCCATCTCTGACCTCATGGCTGCAAACCATTTGTCAGATTCTGAGCCTTCCATTGCCTCCTTGTAAGTCTTGGGTTTATCGTCTTTTATAAGGAAGAGATGTTTATCATCAGTGATGAGAAACTCGTATCACTCAGAAGCGATTGGAGCCCGGCCTGACCTACTCAATGTTGGTGTTATAGTAGGTTGTTCCATGCTTACACTATCTTGTGTAATAGGTGTAGGAATAATTTGATGATTATCTATTTGATCTTCTTGAGTGCCTAACTCAAGATTGCTCCCACTAGCTTTCACAAGTATATGCTCCTCTCGAGGAATTGAGCATGTCTAGAAACAAGGGCATTTTGTTCCTTGGGATCAAAGAAGGTATACCCTAGAGTCTCCTTAGCGTAATCTACAAACAGAAACCTATCAGACTTATCACCCATCTTATATGAACACGTCCTCTTTACGTAAGCAGGACATCCCCAAATTCTTAGGTGCCAAAAAGAGCGGGTTTCTTACCATACCATAATTCGTATGGATTTTGATTAACTTATTTAGAGGAAACTCTGTTTAGAATATCAATTACTCTTTCAAGTGCATAACCCCAAAAGGATCTGTTGAATTTTGCTTGGCTCATCATGGACCGAACCATATCGTGTAGGGTTTGATTTCTCCTTTCTAACACTCCATTGTGTTGCTGTATATAAGAAGGTGTCCATTGGGATAAAATACCATTATCTTTTTAGATAATCCTGAAACTCTTGACATAAGTATTCACCACCTCGATCAGATAGAAGGGTCTTGATACTTTTCCCAAGCTATTTCTCTACTTCGGTTATGAACTCTTTAATTTTTCAAAACTCTTAGACTTGTTCCTCATAAGGTACAAATAACCACATTGTGAGTAATCATTGAGAAAGTTTATGAAGTAGCCAAAACCCTCATTCATCTAACACTCATTAGATCATATACATTAGAATGTATTATTTCCAAAGTACTAGTGACACACTGACCCTTTCCTTTGAAAGGTTTCTTAGTCATCTTCCCTTTTAAACAAGGTTCGCACGCACCATAAGATTCCCATTCCATTAAGCCCAAGTCTCCGCATTTGTGTAACTTAGTTAAGCGAGTCTCACTTATATGGCCTAGATGATAGTGCCATAAGTATGAGGATTTTTCTTTATCCAATCTCAATTTCTTAACAATGATCATGTTTAGAATTTAAGTTTTTGTATATAGAACATAAATGCCATCAACAGATATTCCACAAGCATAAAGAATATTATCACGTCGAATTTAACATTTATTATTAGAAAATAAAATTTCAAATCTCTTTGTTGCTAAATGTGCAATAGAAATAATATTCTTAGTGATATCAAGAATATAATAGCAATTGTTTAAAACTAAAACTAGGCTACTAGGAAAACGAAGGCTATATGTCCCTACAGCTGTTGCAGCAACCCAGTGCTTCATTTCCAACTCATAGGTCCATTTCCCTCTTTGCAAGCTTCCTACTATTCTGCAATCCCTAGATAGAAGTTCAGATATACCACAACCAGTATCTAATACCCAAGTAAACTCATAGGGAACTGTAGAGAAACTCTCTGTCATGAATATACCTCCAGATATCCGAGCCACAACTATCATCATCCAATGCGCTTATTTCAAGAGAAACATTTCCCCTCTTAATTCTAACTTCCTCATGAGCTTTCTTTTAACTTTTAAACTTTTTAGTTTCTTCAATTTAAGGTTCTCAGCACTTGCTTGCTCTTTGAGTTTATTTCTAAACTCAATCTCATAAATTTCGAGCAAGTATGTAACTTGGGTCAATATATAGTTGGGAGAACACTCATTGAGCATCTTTTTTGAAGGAATCACATTTGTTAGGTAATACCCTCAATACCATTTCCTTCAAAGACTGCTCATTGTACTCAACTCCCAACTCTCTCAATTTCTTCGAGTTATCACAAATGTTCATAAACAACTCTACTGAGGTGTCTCCCCGCTATCTACTGTGGAACAATTCATCTTCTAAACTTTCCACCGATTCGAGACGATGCATCATGGTTGTGAAATCCAACCCTTTGTACACTAATGCGTACTTTGGGAGCATGTGATCTAACATGAGTTTTGTGACAAACTCACAGTTTCCCTTATGCTCCTCATAATCATTCATCTCACATGCAAAAGCATTCTTACCAGGATGCTTGGGACTAGGATCAGTCAATACATAATCAAGGTAGTAGTTTCGAAGAACTCTCTAATAGTCTCAAACCACTCATTAAAGTTATAAACATCATATTTTATATCAATAAGAGGACTGATGTCAATGTGAGTATTTTCATTAGTGATCATATTCAACCTATATATAAGATAGAATTTGCTTAGACATTAGTATATGCACGTGCATTTAATATATGGTTTTTAATCACACACATAATTCCTACTATTTTTTCGACATTCAAATAACCCCTTCTACTTAAATTCAAGAAATTTGACTCAACCAATTTTCCTTAGTAGGTAGCATTCATCGACACTCATCATAACCCCCGCTAGAGCAGATCAAGCCATAATAAGATACCATGGTTGGAACCCGTCCATTTGCATCTCATACAATTGCTAATCCATTTGAGTTCTCTTTCTTGAGATGCGCGTCTCCTCAAACGTGTCTCCAATCTAGCATTAGCTCTAATAATATGAATAACTAACCAATTTTGGTTAAGGTATTAACCCCATCAAGTATCATAAATAAACGCATGTTAAGGGAAGGAATGTTGTACATGTACTTACATCCGTTAATAAGGTTCATATGACAACTTATGATGGGAAGACTATATACGGCCTTAATATTGTTGTGAGGATTTTATTAGTGCCGCTAGTCTCGCCCTAGTCTACGTCTTATATGATGGATATGATTATGAAAATAATAATTCTGGGATATTTAGAATTATTAACTCAAAGGGAACATGCTCGGGACTGGTATATCATAATCATTCCATTATGATAAGACTCCACATAGCATGCAAAACAAGTAAGGTCCATGTTTAAGTTATTACAATTATTTCTATAAGTATTAATTTAACAACTTAAACTAAGTTTGTAAAACCATATGCAGAATCTATTTCCATACTAGAAATTGACTAAGTCATAAAAGTTCCTTGGTTACTTTTGAATCTAATACTAAAGGAGATTTCCAGGTAGGAGAGGCCCCCTTAAAGTGAATGAGAAGCCATGTCTAATCCTTGCCAAAATAACCTCGGACACTTCGATTCATTGTACCACGAATAACTATATTTAAAGATTTCATTCTTTAATTGAGTGAAGTACAGGACAACACTCAATCAAAGCATTTACTCATGTGGTAAAACATTGCTAATTTATATGATAATCTCCTAGACTAAGTTTGAGCAAAACCTTAATCTAGTTATCACATCATTTTCTATAACAAGAATTGAAACCTAAGTTATGCATAGCATATTATAATCAATTCATAGAAAATATCATTTTAACATATAATAATCATTAATGTATTGTATAAGGCAGGCTCTGATACCACTACTGGTTAATCAAGATAGTAATTGAACATGCAACATAGCAAGGCAGAATTTGAAAGCTTAAAACTAACCTAAAAGATCTCTTAAGCATGCCATGATTAATATAAACTCAGTTAACACGTTCCATAGATGCTAATAGGTTCATTAAACTTATAAAAGAAACCTAGCATCTAAGTTTGGAATATTACCAAATGATGCGTGCTTCTCTTTCTCTTTTGGTTATGGTGTTCCCTTATAGCAATTCGGTAGAACTTCATTAACACAAGCCTCCAAACTAGGATAGCCTCTATGATTGATCCACATGGATCTTCATCGACCAAAACCTCGTAGAGGTAGAACCCGTTAGTTGACTGCAGTTGCTAGAACACTTGTTGACTAACCCAAAAATATAAATTGAGAAAGATCTTGTATAGAAAGTACCTTCTAAAGACATTCTTCGTTGTTTGGAGAAACTTGTGAAGGATCTCGCGCAACGAACGAAGAAAGAGATGTCGAACTTAGAGAGAAAAGTTGAGCTGAAGTATTTGTGTGTGTAAAATAAAGAGAACTAGAGGCCTATATATAGGGAAAAGGGGGAGTGTTAGACTCCCCCTAAAAATCTATGTGGGATGGGAATATGGTTAGCCTTGCAAGTCAATTGGACCGGCGGGCTAACCCGCGGCTGCCTCAACAAGGTAAGCCCACTACAAGTTGGGCTTGCGAGCTTATGCATAGGCCGCGCAATCGCAGCCATGGGCAGCGCTTACAGGCTTGTAGCCCACTAGGTGCCCGGGCTTTCCACGTACGCTAGTGGCCCACGAGCTTTTCATCTCCTGGGGCATCTGCATATGCCCCACTCCAAACATCTCCTATTCGTTTAGGGCCCACTCGCAACGAGAAAAATTCCCTTGCACCGCTCCATGCATTTTCCCCTATTTTTCTCTTTATTCCCTTTAATTATTAATTTGGTCCAACCAATTAATAATTCTTCTATTGAATTCAACAAAAAAACATTCTTAGCATAGACTTAGTCTATATGTTCTTTACTTAGTTCGGTAAAGACCCAAAGTGTGTGACCTCATAGGATCCTAAAGTATTGAGATGCTAGAAGTTAACCTAAACTTGGCTTCCCATCCGAGAATGTTTAGGCTTAGTGTTCTAGATTGATATGAAACCCTATAGCTCTAAACGATCAAATGGGCTTTCTAGTAAAGGAGTATGATCCCCCGATACTTGGAACATCATGTGCTTGTGACTTGATCCGGTTCTGTAGTAGTAACCAATACAATACACTCCTTCCATCAGGTTAAGTACCATCTAGTTTATTGAGCTCGTATTAAGTGTTAGCTCATGTAATAGTTGTAGCTATCTTGAAATTAAAGTAGAAACATGTTCTATCAATCTTATACTCTGATCAAAGGTTTATGAGTGTGTCACTTCAACAAGGGGCCTTAAGGTACATCTCCCATTATATCACTATATCTGGAGCGATTGATCCTATCTTGACTACTTGACTTACCAACATGTGATCATCATTATACCCATAATCACCCGTATCATTCTGATCACCAAGATATGAATAAGTATAACCCAAAGTATAGGAACTCCTACACAAGGTAACCAGTATCTCAGGTGTGAGGATACTTATACTAATAGTGCAATAAGACATGAAACCAACACATGGATATAGTTATTTTTGAGTGTCTTTCTTATAGCGATCTCCAATGTATTACCCGAATACATTCATGTGTTAACTCAAGGTACCACCTTCAGCTCGTGAAATTGGTTGCTTGGATCTAATCCAAGGAGTAAACCTACACATGTTAGTTTGTCTGTTCCATTGATGTCCATTCTCAATAAAACTATAACTAGGGATATTTAGACTATTCATAGTCTGACGTATGTGCAGTTCTCACACCACATAGCTCCCACTATGTCCTCACACTTTTACGCTATGAAGTAGTCATGAAATTTCTCTCATCAATGCATATATACATATTTAATACTATACACACATGTATGTGCAGTTCTCACACCACATAGCTCCCACTATGTCCTCACACTTACCCTAATTTTGTGAAAGAAGTTAGGTCTTTTCTTGGTCATGCTGGTTTTTATTGCAGCTTTATTAAGAACTTCTCAAAATTACAAATCCCATGGGCCAATTACTTCAGAAAGATTCTGACTTTGAGTTTGAAGGAGAAGCTAGTCTCTACACCAATTGGGATTACCCCTTCGAGATCATGTATGATGCAAGTGATAAAGCAGTGAGAGCAATCTTGAGACAACGGAATGGAAAGGAACCTTATGTTATATATTATGCCTCTAAGAGTGTCGATCTAGCTCAACAGAACTACACCACTACCGAAAAAGAGCTCCTTACAATCCATTTTGCTTTGGAAAAATTATGTTCTTACCTTATATGTTCAAATGTCATTGTCAGATCATGCAACATTACACTAATTAATTACCAAGAAGGATGCCAAACTAAGACTGATTTGTTAGCTTCTTCTATAAGAATTTAACAGAGAGATCAAAGATAATAAAGGGATGAAAATTTTAGTTGTAGAACATCTTAGTAGACTCAGCAACTTAGAGGGATCACAAGAAGTGAATGACAAATTTACTGGAGAGAGTCTCTTTACCATCATAGAGACTCCCTGGTATGCTAATCTAGTCAAATTTATCACCACTAAGAGGTTCCCTGACCACTTCACACGCATTAACAAGGATAAGATGAAGAGGGAAGCAGTCAAGTATCACTAGGATGAACCCTATCTATGAAGACATGGGAATGATTTCATTCTAAGGAGATATATCATTGGGAAAGAGATCACCAAGGTACTCCAAGCTTGTCACACTGAGAGTTAAGGAGATCATGGTGGGCCATAGAGAATAGCACAATGCATCTTGAGATGTGGATTTTATTAGTAGCACATCTTCCGCGACTCCTACATGTACTGCAAAGTTTATTATAATTGCCAAAGGACTGGCAACCTTGGTCATAGAGACCAACTTCTAATGACTCCAACATTGGTCATTGAGATCTTTGATGTATGGGGAACCGATTTCATGGGTCTCTTTCCTCCATATTTTGGATTCAAGTACATCCTCCTAGCAATAGATTATGTCTCTAAATGGATAAAGGCTAGGGCAACAAGAATTGATAACGCAAAGATCGTGGCTGACTTCATAAAGAATAACATTGTATGTAGATATGGTACATCGAGACTACTCATCAGTGATGGCGGTACACATTTTTGCAATAGGAAGGTCTCTACCTTACTGAAGAAATTGGGGGTGAAGAATATGACTTCAATAGCATATCATCCATAGACTAATGGATAAGTTGAGGTAAGTAACAGAGAGATTATGCTCATCTTGAAGAGAACAGTCAATCCTAAGAGGAAAGCTTAGAGTCTCCATCTCTCTAAAGCTCTCTGGGCAATGAAAACAGCATGGAAGGCACCTATTGGAATATCTTTGTACAGAGTTATCTGTGGAAAAGCATGGCATCTACCCATAGAGATTGAGCATAAAACATATTGCCAATCAAAGAGACCAATACGGAATTGAGGCAGCCCTTGAGTAACGGAAGTTATCAGAAACAAGGTCTTTGAGAGGTCAAAAGCCTAGAAGAGACGACTAAACATCACCATGATCTCCATTTTTTAGGAAAAATTTAAGAGAAGGATAAAAAGTTATACTTTTTCAATCTATACTTATATTATTTCCCGGGAAATTGAGATATCTGTGGATTGGTCCTTTCATATTGACAAGTTATTCCCTTGCGAAGCATTCATCATTAAAAGCACAATGACAGACAAATCAATAAAAGTCAATGACTATTGTCTCAAATTATATTATGAAGGATTTCAAGCTCACTTTGAAGAAATTCATCTCACAGAGATCTCTAACCACAGACCATAATCTCGGTGTGGGGAAGTCGAGCTAAGAGACATTAAAATCAAAGCTCTCTTGGGAGGTAACCCAAGCATTTTATTTTTAGAACAATTTATTATTTTGAAGTACTTTTTATTTAATTTGGGATTAATTAATTAGGATTTATATTAGTGATTTTTAATTTTTAGTATTTAATTAGAATTCGATTAGGTTTTAATTTAGTTTTTAATTTTGATTTGAAAGTAATGATTAGATACACTTGATTATGATAAATACATCTTCCTTAATGATGTAGGAGAATTAATGTTTCATGAAGAAGAGTCACACGTAATAGGCGAGAGATGTAGAGTCACGCGGTGATAGAAGAAGAGGTAAAGAGTCAGGTGCAAAAGGGAGAGAGAGATAGGCAGTAATGGTCTTATTCAGTCCAAATTCATTGAATCTCTCTCCAAGCGTGGGCTTACGCATGAGTTCATAGTGGCAGTTACATAAGTCACTCTACGCCATCATTATGCTGCCATGATTATCCCAAGGTCCCTATAATTACGGATTAACCCTTTGCTTGCTCGCCAAGCACATTTATACCTATAAATTAAACCTTTATCTCTCATTTTCACCCACACTTACAAGTTGCTCTCTCATCTAAAAAGCAAAGCAAATATTACTCCTCTTTCTCTCTACAAATGGCTTCTCCAATGCAATCAACTCCCTCCACCACTGCTAAGGCCACTACCTTTGCCACTCCAAAGATCGGTGTTCACCACAAAAATATCGGTAATCGCATGGTAAAGCGATTAATCCGAACGTGAAGAGCTCCAGCAGCACCTTCGCATCTACTCCTACTCACATTAACCCTCTCACTATTGTTTTCTCAGAGAAAATCCATAAAGATAAGTAGACTGCTGAGTCTCAAAAGAAGTAGGAGGACTGGCCAGCTGTAGATTCCTAAAAGAAAAAACGTTGTCTTGAGTGACGGTGAAGATGAGGAGCGCACTCCTACGCCTCCTCTAGTCTCAGCCAAGCAAAAACCTCAAACAAGGAGTGTTAAGGTTAGGGGAGCAAAAGGCTAAAATGGAAGAAGAAAAGACTTCTATCTCCTCCAAGGGGAAGGTGTTTAACACCTTCAAAAAGCTAGGTCCCCATGGTTTTTTCAATAGCTATGAATGATTCCCAATCCCTCCAAAACTACATGCACCGAGAATATGGAGAGTCTCGGTATATTTACCTTCACAACTATCTGTTGGCTCCCACTTCTCTTCCTCCCATTCCCAACATATAAGAGCTGGTGTGGGAGTTCTATTCCCCTTTAACTTTCAAGAAGGACTATTAGAGCTATGATAAGCCCAACGTCATTAAATTTCACCCCCACGGGAAGAACTTCTCTTGGAGTCTCGATGACTTCAATAAAGCCCTTGGAGTCATGGAGCCATTAGAGGATATGTGTGATGATTCCCCTACTGATTTTGAAGCCACAAAGACTTACTTCTCCCTATGCAATAATGACCCCAGGGTGACCTCTTGGAAGTCCGGAGACTCTAGAGCTTGCTACATCCATGAGCCTCATCTTCGCTACTACTAGAAATTGCTCACCTTTAAATTTTCAGGTCTCCAAAAGAGCTTCGAGACCTTTAACAAAAAGGACCTTAATATCATTTGGAGCATGGTATCCAATAAGAAGTACCATCTAAGTGCTTGGTAGGCCAAGAAAATCCAATTGTCTCTCAGAAGAGGGAGAAATATTTTGATTTTTGGCGTAGTGATCTTAGTGATAACACATGAGATAGATCACTTTGGTCCTTCAGGCTACACTCCGCTTCCCAAGTCCACTCTACTCAATATGGAGAACTTGGAGACCATGATGGTGGAGACTTACAATGGGACCAAGCAGATGCGTCCCCCTAACCCTCTAGAGATTGGAACCCCCACTCCCACTGATCCAAAAGCTAACAAGGAGACTCCCACAACAACGTCAAAAGAACAACCAACCCCAACCCCATACACCAAGCTGCTCGAGAAGTTTACAGCTCTTGAGAAGTAATACCAGGACCTATTTAACAGCTCTCTACACCTCCATGCAAATAATGAAGACCTCATGACTCATTGTGATTCTTTGGAATTTAATGTGGAGACTCTGTGAGATCATCTCCAACTCAAGTCTTTCAAGCATCAAGGTCATCAGCAAAACCATGAGTAGGTCCCTATTAATTCCTCCTCTCCACAAGAATAGTAACAGTTTCTTTTACACTTTCTCTTTTTTCCTTTTCTTTTATTTTTCTCTTCTTTCTTTCTTTTTATATTTTTAGAGTATTTGCATTAGGGAGAATGTGAAATTTAACTATGAGGAGGGGAATATATCCTTTTATCTTTTGCTTCTTTTCTTTTTGATCTTTTTATATTTTTAATTTTTAGGACTTAGAAGGTGTTTCTCAAAACTTCTCAAAAAGTCACTTATGTCTTATAAGTGACTTTTTTAAAAAGTAAGTTCGACTTACTTTTAACTTCTGTCTTATTTTTAACTTGTAAGTTAAAAAAATTGTCAGATGCACTTCGTTGTTTAACTTATAAGTTAAAATCTCCTTAAAAGACACTTTTAAGTTAAAAGTTGAGAAGGAGAAGTTTTGAGAAAAACCCCCTTAGTCTTTTTACATTGAATTCAATGTTCTCCCATTCATTTCCACAATGACCTACTTTGTACTCTAACCTATTACAAAGAGATGAGGAAACATAAAGAAGAGAGATACCTATATAATGACTAATTAAATAAGTAACAATGATTGAGCTAACTAACCATACTTGGCATCGAGAGTTGTTTTTAAGTAAAGTTTCTTTTAATGACTAAATTACGAAAGTCTCTTTGTAAGATTTAAGTCCCAACGAATGCCTTAGATGTTGGACATTAAATGACTTCTTTACAATAGTAGAAGGGGGTGAATGCAGATGTTGGTTACTTTTTGAGTTTATAAAAATGTTTTAACCAAGTTAAGTTTTTAGATACGTGCTGAGTGAAGCGATGCTGAGTGAGGTCTAAAAATGTATAAACTACTCAGCTTTGCTGGCATAGTTTATCTTCAATCGTGTGCTGAGTTCTCAACTCATCTTAGATTGGTTTTTTAAGAAAAAGAGATAGAATATAAAGAATGATGAAAGAGACATGAATGCGATAAAGGTGAGAGCTAAAGTTAGAACTTCAACACTTGGTTTTATCCTTGTTCGGTCCCTAGCCTACCTCTAATCCTCGGATATCTTCTTTGAGCTTTAATCTACTAGTGTTCGTTCTTTACTTAGGTGAAGCAATCTTTACAACGGGTAAACACTATTAATGAAAGTACATTTCTTTCTAACTACCTCTCAGACTCAATTTAGGTGCCCTTCCTAAATTGACACTCAAATTTATGAAAAGAACTACGAATTGAATTCAACTTATAAAATGTTGAAGCCTTTACAAGGTTAAATCTATGAGTGATATTCTCTCTATAACAAACAGATTAAGATGATGAGTGTTTGCTGATTGCTTGATTTGGAATTTCTTAAAGCTGGGAGTATTTGAACAGAGTTTCAACTCTTGAAGAAATTCGAGGTGATTCACCAAGTTTGAAAGTCTACTTCAATCTTCTATTTATAGTCGAAGCTTTGCAAAGTAGTTGTTGCAAACTTCTCATCTTAACAGATCTTCAATTACTCTTATCTTCAAATCTTTTGAATCTTACCATTGGAGACAGATTCCAAGACGTTTACAGATAGAGATTTCGAACATTGCCTTCAAGCAATTAGTTTTGATAGAGAGGCACCCGAAATGAAACATGGCATTTTGTCATTAGTTGACTTTCTGATGTTTGTAGAGGTGCGAAGACGCTGAGAAATGGTGCATGTTAGAGATTTCCTTTTATCTTTGACTTTAGGGAGGAATCTCTAACATTCTATACTGACACATTTTGAATGTAAGGACCACATGAATATCTTCTTTAATTTTAGCACTTTTTAACCTGAAAAGCTTCAAAGGTATATTTTTTTCACACAGAAGATGTTAGTGGCACAAGTGTCATTTATTTCTCTGAGTGTCAACATACTTAGCTTTTAATTAATAAAAGCTAACTCAATACAGCTGAGTAGATATCTATTTAAACTATGTAGTACTCAGCAAAGCTCAGCTTTTCCTACTCTAAGTTATAACTTAATTAATTACTTAGTAAACTGAGTTGTTTTTCCTTAAATAAACTCATGTAAACTTCATTTATTAAGAGTATACTTAGTACTCAATTGATTTCACTATCCTAGATAGTTTGTTATTTCCAACATATTTAAGTAGTGTGAAGTACTATTAACTTGGATTCAACAATCTCCCCCAGTTTGGATAGATAGAAAACTAGGTAGTAGAAGAGATTAATTGAATAAAATAGTTTAAAGATATCGAAATACCTGGAAAGATGATGTAAGACTCCCGCATGTTGAGTGACTTTCCTTAGTCAGCTTGAGCTCCCCCATACTGAGTGAGTCTTCTACAAGCAGCTCAGCTCCCCCATACTTAGTGGATTTTTCTTCATTTTGGGACTTGGTCTTACTTCAGCTCTTCTTTAAGGTTGGTCTCTTTGTATGAGTTCATGCATCAATATTCAACTAACAGGAGAAACAAACATACAGCATAATATAAACTGAAGTTAAGAAAATCTTAACTTAATAAGACAGAACTTGTAATTCTCAATAATAAAATTCTTAGTCAGTACATAATTTATGTTCTAAACTAAGGTTACAATCTAAGACCGATTATAAGAACTATCTATACTACTAGGTACATAGTTTTATTTGTGAGATTTTGAAGAACATCCAATCTTGTCTTAATTAGAGGATAGCTTTGGCTGCTGCTGTTGAGGTTTTTGTTGACGATGTGAATGTGGATATGGTCGCCTTGGTAGAGATCCCTTATTAAGATCAGCAAGTCTAAGAGCGTCTTCAGCTACCTTCTCCCCCATTGATATTTATCCCTTTACTATTTGTTACAGGCAAACATTAAAGGAGTCTAATGCAGTTTGGAAGTCTTGCTGCTTACCAATTATCTGTGGGGAAATAACTTGCTCCAATATCTCCTTGCCTTTGGAATTTAAGAATTCTCTATCATTAAGCTTGCTGAGAATAAGGTAGTGACATCTGGATAGGTAAGTTATTTCATCGAATCCTAGGTATGTGAACTATTGAAAGCATTGTAGCAAGGCTTTGGAGTTTGATGTTGAGAGTGCGATCTTCAATTTAACCTTCATGTCAAGGATCTTAGGTCAGATTGATAACATACACCAAGCTGTGTAATCAATAACCATAGCATCAAGTTCTCTAGTTGTAACCATCTTCCCAACATTCCTCTACAGATCTTCCACCTTGGTCTTGATAACATTTAGCTTGGAGTGAATGGTTATACTAGTTTCTGGACAGAGTGACTCAGTTGGTGGAAGGCTTGGCGTTGGCATCTTAGGAAAAGTTTTTCCCATGGCATCCAGTAGAAATTTTTGAGACTTTGAGATTTTTTCATCTGTGTTGTCATTGACTTCTTTGCAGACATTATCTATATTTGAAGTGAGAGAGTCAATGTTCAGCACATACTTCTTATCCGCTTTTGTTGAGATCTCATTGACAGTCTTGAGTACTTAATCAAGCTTGCCATCATGATTCATTAGAAATTTGGACATGGTCTCCAAAACCTTTGCCATGTTGTGGTCCATTTCCTTGGTAGTTTCTACTTCCTTGAGTACATTTTCAATTTTCCTATCGGTGCTCCTCTTGACCTTGGCTCGCTCTTCTCCAAATTTGTAGAGATGTGCAACTTGAGTTTCCATGTTGGAGCTCAAGGTACTTAGCTGCTTAGTAGCAGCATCTACATTACCCTTTATCTTTCCTATGACTGCATTAGCAAGTGCAGTAGATGTGGGGATAGAAGTAATCACTGCCGCAAGCTGGGCTGAAGACTCCGTCAATTCAGGCTAAGATTATAACCATCTTGTCTACCAAACTTTTGGCACTTTCTTTCACCAAGTGATTCCTAATCACATACAAACTGCCTTGAATATTCTCAAACTCCTCAAAGTAGAGAGACTCAGAGGGTAAGCTTGAATGCTCTTCGAATTCAAGTAGCTTAGCCTTAGGTTTGGGAGATAAGCCCATCAATTCATGGGTCAGTAGTGATAAGTGCATAATTACACTTATTATCACGATAATTTTGCATAATAAACGCTATGGTTTTAGTCATTTTTATACTTCATATAAAAGATTTCATGTGGTATGTAGTTGTTTTTAATGCAAATGCAGATACTAGGTAAATCTTGGGAGTAAAATGATCAAAAGTGGAATTCTATGAAAATAGAGTGAAAAAGGTGCAAAAAGATGCATGGAACTTAAAGCTTTGGCTTAGGATCAAAGCTATCAAAGATCAGTGAAGTTACAAGAAGATTTTGGAAGAAAACTCAATTCACGATCGCGACAATCATTCGCGGTCGCGACCTGCTCACTTCAGAACAGAAATCTGCCAATAAAAGATTCATGGTCGCTAATCACATATCGTGGTCGTGACATTGATGGTTTTCTAGTATTATCTTCTTAACTACCAACCGCCAGATAAGCATGGTCAACCACCATCAACTACCAACGAAAAGACACTTATCAGGAGTTAACCAATCATGAAAAGGTGCCTATCCATTGTGGATTAAATCAAAGCCTCTCAACCAATCACATTGAAGAGATGCAATCTTTCACCAATGGATGTGACTCTTCGTTTGGATAGACACAACTCTTCAAACTCTATAAATAGGGCTCCAATTCTTCACAAATTTTGTGTGGGATTCAAGTGCACACTAAGAGACATAAATTTCGTGCATATAGTAGGGAAGAAATGTAGAGAGAGAGGGAGAGAGTTATGATCTCCTTTCTTAGTTCTTAGTTTGAGAGAGTGAGATTGTAAAGTGATTTGATCATTCAATCACTATATTTCTTCGCATTATGGGCGATTACTGTAAAAGTGTACGACGCGAAGCATTCTTCAATAAAGAGTTTATTGTTCTTCACAATCTTCTATCTCAATTTACAAACTGAATACAGGCTAAAAGGAGTGTTCGGCATAAAGTCGAGACCGAAGGTGAGTAGATGAAGAATTGCGGGAATTGACGACTCCCATTAAAGAGTGGATACGGTTTGATCAACTTTAGCTTTCACTTACAAACCTTTACAACTTTACTTATTTCTTCATCTTATACTTTCTCTATCGAAGTTTATGATATGTCCATGTGTCATAATGAGTAATTTATCTTGTTTTCGTTTACATCAATTAAGTTGCATTCTTTCACGTTGATTTTAAGAGTAGTTTCAGGGTTAACGTGTTTTGATAATGATCACTGGATCTGTGATTTAACGCCGTTTAGTAAGCCAACATTTTTGGAATGGTAACTTGCTAAATGTGGTTATGTGATAGCGACCCGTACTAAGCATAGCATTGATGTTATTTAGGTTTTTGTGAATTGATGCAAGTCATTTACCCTAGATAAGAAAATTCATTTCATGTGTAACTTTATGTGCCGCATAATTGAATCTTAGAGAGTGTAGAACCGTATTGTTGAAAGTCATATATGTGCATTATCTTGTCTTTGAGTCTTTGCATTCTCATCTTTCCAAACTAGTTTTTAGGAAAGGCAT
>CATIWQ010378653.1:0-12654 GCA_949673415.1 Euphorbia schlechtendalii
TATATATATGCGCATTGATGAGACAAAGTTCATGATTAATTCATAGCGTAAAAGTGCGATGACGTAGTGGGAGCTATGTGGTGTGAGAACTACACATACGTGTTACTATGAATAGTCTAAATATCCCTAGTCATAGTTTCATTGAGACTGGACATCAATGGAACAGACAGACTAGCATGTGTAGGCTTACTCCTTAGATTATATCGAAGTAGTCTTTCTCACGAGCTAAAGGTGGTACCTTGAGTTAACACATGAATGTATTCGGGTAATACATTGGAGATCGCTATAAGACATACACTTGGAAATAACTATATCTATGTGTTGGTGTCATGTCTTATTGCAGTAGCAGTACAAGTATCCTCAGACCTGAGATACTGGTTACCTTGTGTAGGAGTTGCTATACTTTGAGTTATACTTATTCATAACCTGACAATCAGGATGACATGGGTGATTATAGGTATAGTGATAATCGCATGTTGGTAAGCCGAGTAGTAAAGATGGGATCCATCGCTCTTGATATAGTTATATAGTGAAAGATGTACCTTAGGGCCCCTTGTTAAAGTAACACACTCATAAATCTCTGATTAGAGTATAAGATTGATAGAATGGGTTTCTAGTCAATCTTGATACATAATGGCCAAGTGGTGTTCTTCGTGAACAAGTTTAATTCCAGGATAGCTACGACTATGAGCTAACACTTAATTCGAGCTTAATAAAATGGATGATACTTAACTTGATGGATGGAGTGTATTGTATTGGTTACTACTGCAAAACCGGATCAAGTCACAAGCACATGATGTTCCAAGTATTAGGGGATCATACGCCTTTGCTAGAAAGCCCATTTGCTCATCTAGGGCTATCGAGTTCCATATTGGTCTGGAATACTGAGCCTAAAGATTCACTGATGGGAAACCTATTTTAGGTTAACCTCTATTGGCTTAATACTTTGGGATCCTATGAGGTCACACACTTTGAGCCTTTATCGGACTAAGTAAAGAACCTATAGATTGGGTCTATACCGAGTATATCTATTTGTCGAATTCATTGGAAGAATTATTAATTGGTTAGACCCAATTAATAATTAAATGGAATAAAGAGAAAATAGGGAAATGCACAGAGTAGAGCAGGGAATTTTTCCCATTGCAAGTGGGCCCCAAAAGAATACGGGATATTCAGAGTGGGGCCAACATGGCTGCTCCGCAAGCTGAAAAGCTCGCGGGCCAATAACATGTAGGGATACCCTATGTGCACTAGTGGGCTCCAGGCTCGCAAGCGCTACCCAAGGTAGCTCTTGCGCGGGCCTACCACGCAAGTTTGTTTACACGCAGCGCGCGGGCTACATGCAAGCTCGCAAGCCTGGGCTTGCGAGAAGGCCTGCAAGCCCAACTTGTAGCATAAGGCAACCCTGTTAAGGCTTGCCTTGTGACATGGAGTCGCAGGATGGGTCGCGGGTCACGCGGCCAACCCGGATGTGGGATGGGAATATTCTCATCCCACATGGTGTTTTAGGGGGAGTTTAACACTCCCACTTTTCCCTATATATAAGCCTCTAGTTCTTCTATATTCACTACTTCAGCTCAGCTTTGCTCTTCGAGTTTGACATTTCTTCCTTCGTTCGTTGTGCGAGATCCTCACAAGTTTCTCCAAACAATGAAGAATTCTTTTGAAGGCTCTTTCTAATTAAAGTGAGCCTTCTCAATTTTATTTTTAGGTTCTTCTTCGAGCGGTCTAGCAACTGCTGTCTGCTAGCCGGTTCTACCTCAACGAGGTTTTGGTCGGTGAAGATCCGTATAGATCAATCGTAGAGGCCATCCTAGTTTGGAGGCTCGTGCTAAAGAAGTTCTGCCGAATTGCTCTAAGGGAACCCCACAACCAAAAAAAGAGAAAGTACGCACTAACTGGTAATGTTCTACACTTAGATGCTAGGTTTCTTTTATAAGCTTTATAAACCTAAAAGCCTCTACAAAACATTTTAACTTAGATTATATCAGTCATGTCATGCTTAGGAGCTTCTTAGATTAATTTTAAGTTTTGAAATTCCGCTTGCAACGTTTGCATGTTCAATTACTGTTTTGATTAACCAGCAAAATCATCTTCATAAGCAGCTCATGGTAAGTTCTTGCCTCCCAATTCATCCTTGAAGCAACAATTTCACCAATTCCGTAATCTACAAGGAATTCCCAATCTTCAGGGATGACAACTTGCTCTTCATCTTCAGTCCTTCTTAGACTAGTGCCCTTTAATGGCATGTTGAGAAGACTGCTCACCAGCTTCACACAAATTAAGTGAGAAAAATTATTTTTTTCCACCATCAGCACATCATTATAACTCTGAATGGAGTAGAGGTTTCCATAGAAGCTTTGAATCAAGCTATCGATGGCTGAACCTTCCAATAACATAAAATGACTTAGATTTTGTTGCTTGATAACCTTGGGAAGGAATTTTTTCTTCAATAATCCATCATAATCAACCTCTAACACTGGACCAAAATCTAAATTCTCTAGCCAGTCGATCCTAGTGAAGATGGTTCTATGAGGAAGATAATCTTTTCTGCAGAACCATCAGTGTGCACAAACATGTTCTTCTTTGATATGCCTTGGAGCTTGAGGGTTTTCCTTGTGTTCGCCATTGATGTTGAGAGAATTGAGAGAAGAGAGATGTTGAAACCAAGTTAATAGTACTTCACAATATTTAATCATTTTAGAAATAACAAACTGTCTAGGATAGTGAAATTAATTGAGTACTAAGTATACTCTTAATTAAGAAGTTTACATGAGTTTATTTAAGGAAAAACAACTTAGTTTACTAAGTAATTAATTAAGTTATGGCTTAGAGTAAGAAAAACTGAGCTGAGTATTACGTTGCTTATAAAGATATCCACTTAGCTGTGCTAAGTTAGCTTTTTAGTAATAAAAAGCTGTATTTTGTTGACACTTAGAAAATATTTGACACTTGAGCTACTAACATTTTCTATGAGAAATCGAATATACCCTTGATGCTTTTTAGGTTAAAAAGCGTTGAAATTAAAGAAGATATACCTGTGGTCTTCACATTCAAAAGGTGTCAATACGGAATGTTGTAAATTCCTCACTAAAGTCCAAGACAAAAAGAATCCTTTGACATGCGCCATTTCTCAATGTCTTCGCGCGCCTCTGCAAATGTCAGAAAGTCAACTAATGACAGAATGCCACGTTTCATCTTGTGAGCCTCTTTATCAGAACGGATTGCTTGAAGATAAATGGGTTTTTGACAATGGAATTATATCGCGCTTTCAACGTTCGAAATCTCTATCTCTAAACGTCCTAGAATCTGTCTCCAATTGGAAGATTCGAAAGATTTGAATGAAGAGCAGTCATGACGAGAAGATTGCAACGACTAATTAAAGAGCTTCAACTATAAATAGAAGACTGGAGCAGATGTTCAAACTTGGTGAATTCCCTTGAATTTCTTTAAGAGCTGAAACTCTGTTCATTTACTCCTAGCTTCAAGAAATTCCAATTCAAGCAATCAGCAAAGACTCATTGTCTCAATCTGTTTGTAATAGAGAAAATATCACTCATAGATTTAATCTTGTAAAGGATTCAATATTTTATAAGTTGAATTCAGTTCGCAATTATTCTTTATAAATCTGAGTGTCAGTTTAGGAATGGTACCTGTGAGCATGGTCCGCCCGACCTGATGATGACAAATTACCAATTTTTTTTGTGTCATATAATTTATTTCAGAATCCCGACTTTGAGATATGAAAGACAACTGAATGACCTCGTAACTACCAATTAGCTAGACCATTGTAGCTCTCTTTTATTTTATTTGTTTTTGGTATATTATACAATGTATTAATATCAAATGGAATCTGACATGATGTTGTTTTGTGTAACTATTATTATACATAATATGATATGTGAATTTTATATAATATAATATATTTATAATGTATCATTTACTTTAAATTTTTAAATTAATTCAAAAATAAAAAAAGGGTTAATAAAAATTAGAAAAGAAAAGGGGAAGTGGGTTATTTTTTAATTATTTTAAAAAATAAATAAAAAAAAAGTTAATTAAGAAATGAAATAAAAGAAATGGGAAAGTGGGAAGCATGGTTACGTTTTTTTTTTCAATTGGGCAGTTTATTAGAGAAAGTGGGACTCATTTTTTTGGGTGTATTTTAATTATAAAAAGAAGTGGGGGACAGTACGTACAAAAAAGGGTTTTCATTTTCGGAAGTTACAAGGGTGAGTAAGGAACAGTACATGAAAGGGACGGTTTTTTTAAGTGTTCATCAAATACAGAGGGGTTTTAATCAAAGACAAAAAAGTGTTTCAACAATATTTTGTTTTTTTTAAAGCATATGATTGAAACTTTCATTTAATCTTTCACTTTTTAGATACAACTCGTTGTTTTACAAAAACCAATCTTAATTCGGTTGTCTCGAGTTTTCAAAATCAGATTCGGCCGTAATCCTGGACACTAAGAAAAAAAGTAATCCCGAGTTAATATTACTTTCTCCTCTTCCTTTTTTTATAATCATTGTAACTATTTTATTTCATTTTATCATTTTACATTACTTCATTCTTGTGACCCTTTTGATGTTTCATTTAAGTTTTGCAAGGTGAATGATGGTTTTCTTGGAGCTTGATATTGAGAATTAATCAAATCTCAATGTGAAATCTAACACATATTCTTACATGTTTTTTTAATTTCCTATATCCTCTGTAATTAGGCAATTGCAATCTTTTTTATTTTTCGCCTTTCCTTTCATGATTTATATGTCGTATTGCTTTATTTTCTTGCGTTAGCATATAGAATTCATTTAGGTTAAAAAAATAAGAATAGGCATAAAATGGTTTAAATGGCATGATATGTGTGAAATTAATGATTTTGAACTAGGTAGATTAGTAAACGCTTAGTCCGGACTTAGAATCTCTATTTAAGGGGTATCGGAATCCTAGAAGAATTGGCTATACCGAATTTCCCAGTAGAGCTAAACCGGGTGACGACTCCTATTTTTCTTAAACGGTGTTTTCTAATACCGTTTTATTTTCAATTAAATTTATTTTTTAATTTTATTTTAAAACCGACTAAAGATTTTCCCGACCCGCTTCGTCACGCTAGTTAAAATGTCATCCGCTCACAGTGGCGACTCTGCTTGGGACTTTAGTTGATTTTTTTTAATTATTTTTCTTTCAAAAAAACCATCTTATAGACAAAGCAATTAAAACTACTTAGTTCAAAATTATAATTTCAAACATATTATGCCAATAAGAGTTTTCTAAACATAAGAAATTTTTTTCACGCTCGCATTCACGTGCATTTTTCAAGCCTTTCTCAAGCCACGATATTCTTGATGAAGTGTTGCCTAGTTCGCAAGAATTAGGGGCATGAATTTGAGAATATCACTCATAGAAGTACAACATTGTTGCCCAGATCCGAAAGCATTTGGGAGCTTGAGTATATCAAACTATGGGAACCGTGTACAACTCTATTTCGACCAAGGCCACATATAGAAGCTTCCCCTAGGTTACCAAAACTGAAATTGAATTTTTTTGCGAGTCGCCCTTGTTATCCTCATAATAAGGAGATCCAACACTTAGGAAAGAGCCGTGTTTTGACCACGTGGTGTTAAGAGTGGAAGGGAGAGCATACTTTATGCGCATGCTGATAAGTTTGCTATTTGTGCACCTTTACTTTTAGCATACATCATTTGTGTGATTTCTAACCACATCTTCGTGTAGCCATACCATTCGTGTGATTTTATACGCATCACTATCAGTTTCTTTTCTAATATAGTAAGCCTGAAACTAGGACACCTTAACTCCAAATGGCCACTATGAAGATCTTGAGAATTTTAATGTTTTAAAGGTCTACCTTAAGATTCTTTGGTACTTTAATCCTTCCTTTAGGTTGAACCAATACATACCTTAGGTCTTCCCTAAAAACATTTGGTACCTGACTCTTTATTTGGTCAATTTTGAGAATACTAGTTTGTCTTAGTTCTACCATAGGAGCTTTAGTTACCTCCTTTTTTTTTTATTTATTTATTTTGTCAAAAACCCCTAATTGATCTTTAATCACATTAATTTTTTTAGTTTCCATGTTGTTTCATGTTATAAGTCAAACTGTTGCAAAAAAAATATTTTTTTTTCTTATTTGTTTTATTTTTTAATGCATGCTATGTATGTTCACATGTTACATGTCATAGGCAATAAAAAAATTACTTTCTTTATATGTTTCATTTTTTTAATGCATGTTATGTATGTTCATATGTTAATATGTTGCAAATTTCTTTTTTCTTTTTTATCTATTTTACTTTTTAATGCATGTCGTGTATGTTCACATGTTATATGTCATTAGTTCTTTGTTATTTATTTACTTTTTTTTATGTATATTATGTAAGTTCACATGTTCATGTCATATGTCATATGTTACCCAATAAAATAATGTCTTCCTTGTTAATTGTTCAATTAAATGATTATTTTTACTTGTTTATTTCTTTTGTATGTTCACAATATGATGTTAAAAAATAAATAAATTCACAATCTCCATTGTTTGATCTTGACATGTCATCTTAATCCTTGATCAAAATATTTCAAAGTGTTTATATTGTCCCCCACATTTTTTATCATTTTATTTATTTATTTGTTTATTTATTTATGTTCTTCTAAAGAAAGCTTCAGGTAATTCCAGTTGATTACAATGGATGTTGTTAAATCTCGCTTGCATGATTATCTTGTTGCTTTGCCTATGAAGAATTGGGAAAAACTGAAGCCTAGCGGACTATGGAACATGAAGACCTATTTTCGTGTTAACATAAGCTCTTCCTTTTTGCAAGCTGCCATAAGTTTTTGGGATCCAATGGAAAATGTTTTTCATTTCGGATGTCAAGAGTTATGTCCTACCTTTGAGGAATTCAGTGCTATCTTGAACATTGCATGCAAAAGAAAGACTATGGTGGCAGTTCCAGCAGCAGATGCAGGTCCTAAACACCAGAGATGCTTGGCGGTAGTAAGGTGCTCCTTCAAGTTTGATTGATGGAGAAGTTATACCATTAACTAACCCTGATATTCAATTTCCTAAGTATCATCCATGTTGCTTTTGGAGAAGAAGGATTGTAGTAGCTCGTTTTGACATCAAGCTTGTTTGCTTAGGTATTTTCAAGTTTCGAACTAGGTTAGCATCAATTATGATCAAATGACCAAATTTCCCCATACACACATGCATATGTATTCATTCATTCACGCATACATGCATGTCACTCATCAATACATACCCAGATAAAGGAAACAACACATGTCATACCACTACTAATGATTTTTATGATCATATGCAGCTTGGAAACGATCTCAAAAGCATCTTGCAAGAATATCTCTTTCAAGATCAAACATTATGGCACCGGGATCAATTACAGTGGAATCGGGGTTTGAATCAGATAAGGAAAGTGATCAATTAGTTCTACCAAGTAATAGTCATTTTGTGCTTGAAGGAATGGAGGAACAACACCAAAGAGCAATGATCGAGGAGGCTGTTACCAATGCCATGAAACAATTCCTCTGTTTGGACAATTTTAAGGAGATGATAGGTGCTCCACTAGCATCAAAACAAGTTTCAACTCAAGACGATCATAATGTTTGACATATCAATCTTGAAGGTTCCTCTAATATCCAACGCGGGTCACACTGGCATGATAAGCAAATGGATGATCTGGAAGCATTGGAAGATATGTTGACTAATGGAAATGGTAGAAGTCATCGAGGTAAGCAAAAGGCTTTAGACGCATCTGTGGAGGCAGAAGTTGATAGGATGTTTAGAGAGAAGTATGGTGATATTGAGGTAATGATGCAAATGAGAAACCCTAATGTTATAAGACATCCCAAACCCAAAATTTTTTCAAGCAATATAATAGAGCCATTACCAGTTAGGTTTAACATGCCTAATATACCCCCTTACTCTAGAGACAGTTCACCTGAAGCACATGTCGAGTACTTCCTTCGCATTATATCGAGCTTGGGAATTGGGGATGCTCATATCCTGAACTTAATCGCTACTACTTTAAAGGATGTAGCGGTAAAGTGGTACATGAAATATTTTATGATGTTAAGACAGACTGGGATAAGCTAAGTGAAGAATTTTTGAAGTAGTATGCGTATAATAACCAAATGGAAACTACACTACAAGATCTTGAGAGGGCTAGACAGAAACCAAATGAGTCTTTCCTGACGTATTATAAGAGGTGGATGGCTGTTCAAGTTTTGGTAGATTGTGCTCCTAAAGTGGAAGTGTTGGTAGTTAAGTTGGTTGAGGGATGTAACCAGCATTATGGGGATCATATGAAGATGAAGAGTTCAATTCTTTTGTTGAGGTGCTTGAGTATGGAAAAAGAATTGAGAAGTAAGATGAGGAAGAGTAAATGAGAAGCACATATAAAGGAGTGAAGACTTATTCGACTATGTATAAGAATGGAGGAGCTAATATGATCAATTCTGTGACTTCTAGTAAACCTGTACAACCTCCATCAACCATGAGATAATTAGATGTGGTAGCTACTACTCAACATGTTCCTACAGCTCCAATCTCTCCTTGGACTCAATCATTAGCTCAACTATTTACTTAGTGTAGGAGACTAATTTTGTTAAAAATTCTGAAGACTTATTGTGAGCATGAGATTTTGTTCCAACTCGTGCATTCAATGATGACGGCTTTTCGAGATTTTTATCCTCGAATCACACAATTTTTTATTATATAATGATCTTCGAATGGGAATGTTCCTCTTCGTCGATTTGTGTTAAAGACTTTAATTTATAAAGATTTTAGTAAAATTTATTAAATAAATAAATTCAAAAATATATAAAACAATAATAAAAATAAAAAAATAATCAGACCGAACTGGGCTCGCCGAACGGGAGAGCCCATGGCTCGCTGGGAACCAGCGAGAGCTGGAAATTCCATCAAGGTGCTGGAATTTCCAGCACCCTCGCCGGAAATTCCAGCAAGGGGTTGGAGTTTCCAGCACCTCATTGGAAATTCCAGCGAGCCTGAATCCCCCCTATAAATTTTCAGGAATTTTCGGATTGAAGGGAACTCTATATTTTAGAGAAAAACTCTATCTTTCAGAAGCAGAAACACTTACAAAAACTACAAAAATATTTTCCTTCAAAATTTCTCTGAATAATTCGATCCAAAACACGTTTGGATTTCGAAATCTTTTGATTTTCAAATCAATTTTCTTCTATTTCTTCTTCTTCTTCTTCGAAAATCCTCAGATATTCTCGGGTCTAAAACAAATTTAGAACCTAAGTTTGATTATCTTTTGGATAAATAAACGCTTATTTTTCCACATTTAAATACAACTGAAAAATGAAAGAGGAATGCTTCAGGGGATCATACGGATACGCTAAAGTGGACTCACGCCAAAAGGGTAAGCCTCTGAGTTCCTAGAGCCGCTCCATCTCTTGTTTTCTATGTTATTCTAAATGTGGACCTAGGAATTATTTTATTACTTTGTAAATGTTGTAATTTTCCTTCTTCATCTGTAATTTCTTTATTAATGGAAATTCATGTTAGAACACCCCCACGAAGGGAATACAAATTATTCCCGGATAACAGGCCTCACACTTTGTTATGCGGCCATTTTCACTTCTAAATAAATGACTAACATATGTGTAAATAAAAATGAATATTTTTTCATTCAAAATAAGAACTTTAAATTGTCGATATTTTAATAAAGTCACACGGGCCTTCTCAAAATCAAATCGAACATACATGCAAATATTGTGACACATCTCGTGCTAACCTTTGTGGATGCAGGTTAGATGTATGCCTAGGATTTTGCTTTCCTTCGAGTATTGCAAATATTATTTTTGGGAAATGTAATTAATAGGTTATGCAGGCGGTTGCATTCCCCGAGGTTATGTAATCTTTAATCTTTACTTTCCGCATTTATTAACTACTTTGTGTATGGATTTACTACTTTCCGCACATATGTGAATCATGCATAATAACTAGAAAATGACTTAAGTGTGAATATGCACAATTAAGAAATATAGTTTTTCTATAGATGTAATATAACATGATCCAATAAGAAATAAGCAACTTATCCCGGACCCAAATCTCTGTGTCTTAGTGGGTCGTCCCCTAGAAGTTAAGCCTCACGGGACTCTAATTCTTGGAAAGAGCTAATCCAAGTGGCAACTCCACACTAAGAGACGGAGGATTTAGGTTTGACCGATCTAAAATGTTTTCACTTTCTCTACCTAACCTTTGGGTCCCCGACCGAGTACTTATTAAATAACCGGTGGACCGTACCTCTCATTCGTGTGCTCTCGGCCCTTCGCTCCGTGTCGTCCACTCATAGTGGTGACTCTGCTGGGGAATTTTCTAAAAACTTGTTTTTTAAAAGGTTTTAGATTTTGGATAAATTTCGAAAATTGTTGATCACATTATTCCTTATTCTCTTAATTATGACATATTCATAAATTCACATTGCAATAGAAGGGATTAGCCCCGTAAGTCTAAGGTACCCCTATTACCGCAATGCTTTCTCTTGTACTAATCTGCCTCCTTAAGAAAAGATAGCACTTGAGCGGGTGGAGCAATTGTTGCCATATCACATGTACCTCCTTCGTTAGAGTCTTGGAGTGTATTTTAATGCAACAAGAACCTTCTACATCAACAACCCATCTACAAGCCTCATGTAAATAAGCCATAGGCATTTTCCCTAGGGTGTTACCCAACAAACGACCATGCATTATATTTTCTTGCAAGTACGCTCCTTAGTATCCTATTTGTACTAAGATGAACAAAATTAGGATATAGTCTAGCCAAAAACCCTACACGCGGGAGTTGTATAGTTGAAAGTTTGGATGTTGCATGCTATGTGCTACATACTTATTATTATACAAACATCATGCTAAGCACGAATCTTGGTGCAAACACTTGAACGCACACACTCATCATATTAAAATGATGTAACATAGCATCTTCTCATCATCATGCCAAATCGATGTCACATGCACATAGGATTAGATAACACTAGAGATCGTGTTACCCTAGGATAACATGAACCAATTAGAGTCACGAAACATCACTTACCTCTTCCTAATGAGATGTCCAATTAACATCTGACTATTAGCCCGTACAGGTGATAAGTGTATAATTACACTTATTTTCATATTAATTTTATACACTAAATACTATAGTTTAAGTCATTTTTATACTTCATATAAAAGATTTCACGTGGTATGTAGTTGTTTTTTATGCAAATGCAGATACTAGGTAAATCTTGGGAGTAAAATGATCTAAAGTCGAATTCTGTGAAAAAAGAGTGAAAAAGGTGCAAAAAGGTGCGTGGAACTTAAAGATTTGGCTTAGGATCGAAGCTGTCAAAGATCAGTGAAGTTACAAGGAGAATTTTGAAGAAAAATGCAATTCACGGTCATGATAACCATTTGCGGTCACGACTTATTCTTCTTCAAAACAGAAATTTGCCAATCATAGATTCATGGTCGCGACTTGTATATCGCGGTTGCGACTTGGATGGTTTTCTGGTTTTATCTTCTCAACTACCAACCGCCAGATAAGGATGATCAACCACCATCAACCACCAACGAATAGACACCTATCAGAAATCAGCCAATCATGAAAAGGTGCCTATCCATTATGGATTAGATTGTAGCTTCTCAACCAATGACAATGAAGTGATGCAATCATTCACCAATGGACACAACTCTTCGTATGGATAGACACAACCCTTCGAACTCTATAAATAGGGCTCTAAACCTTACAATTTCAGGTAATCAAGCAGAGGGAAAACATTAGAGTGCATGAGAGAGATATAGATAGAGAATTCGCTACATTCATAAGTGTTAGCGAGAAAATGTTTAAGTGATTCGAATCCTTATTTCGATCACTAGATTTCTCTATATTCTCGAGTGATTGTTGTATAAGTGTACTTGCAAATCACTTATCAATAAAAGTTTTCGTTCTTCAATATTCATTTGTTCGATATTCGCAAAGAATAGCATCCTAGCAGAGGTTCTGTACGGGCCAAGACCGAATTCAAAGCAGACGCAGGAATTGCAGGAATTGATGACTCCCATTAAAGAGTAGATACGGTTTGATCAACTTTAGCTTTCACTTGCATACCTTAAAACTTTTCTTTGCTTTCTGCTTAAACTTTCTATTTTGAAGTTTATGACATGTCTATGTGCCATAATGCGTATTTCGTGTTAAGTCTTTTATATTAATCAAGTTATATGGGTTGGAGTTAGATTTAAGAGTAGTTTTGGGGTTAATAATATCGTGTATAATAAATAGATCTGTGATATGATGCTATTTAGTGAGCCAACATTTTTGGAATGGTAACTTGCTAAATGTGGCTATGTGAGAGCGACCTGTACTAAGCATAGTATTGACGTTGTTCAGGTTTATATAATTTTCTTAATTCGTTTGTGCTAGGTTTAGAAAAGTTATTTCATGTGTTGCTTTGTGGCAAATCATTGAACATCTGAGTGTTTTGAATCGAGTTTGTTAAATTAGTTTAGTGAATCGTAACATCTTTGTTGAACTTGCATGTTTTCTCTACTATACTTGTTCGTAGGGAAAATCTCTATATTTAGATTCTCTAGTCTTCCACATCTATATTTACTCATTTTTCATTCT
>CATIWQ010378662.1:0-10255 GCA_949673415.1 Euphorbia schlechtendalii
CGGTTTATTTAAAATAACCATCCGCAATACTATAATACGGACGATGTATTACGAACAGTTTTTGTTTAAAAACCGTCCGTAATACTTTTATATGTATTCCGGACGGTTGTTACGTAACAACCGTCCGTAATAACCCCTCCGCGTTTTTTTAATGATCAATGCAAACGGTTTTTTGTACAACCCTCCCAAAAAGTGCAACCCTACAGGCCCTTTCTGCACTAGTGTTACTTAATATTCTCAACTCTAAACTCTATTTTTTCAATTTTCACTCTATTTATACAGTAATTACAGTAAATTCACTCCAACCCATTACTCTATTTTTCTACTCCAAAAAAGATTTCTTCCATCAAATAATACTTAATTATTATTATTATTATTTATTATTATTATTATCATCATCATCATAACATTATGTTCTTATAATTATTTACCAAAAACATTTTATATTTATATATATATGTTAGATGAAATATAAAATAAAAATGTAATATAATTAATATTTAATATTTAATTAATCATGCATATTTCATATTTTTTTTTTTTATAAAATAAACAATTAATAAATTGAACTAATAATAATAAGCTTCATTTAAGTATCAACAAACATTCATAATAAACTTATAATGCTCAAATTAATTATTATTTAATATATATATATATATATATATATATATATATATATATATATATATATATGTGTGTGTGTGTGTGTGTGTGTGTGTGTGTGTTATTTAGATGTGCGTTTTAATTCTTGTTTAATTTTCTTTTTCTAATGTGTATTTATTCATTTTAATTTTTAAATTTTTAGTCTTGTTAGAATTTATAATTGAATGTCATATTGATGTAATGTATTTTATTTCCATTATATTATCTAATCTTGAAATCTGTTGTCTAAATTCAAACTTAATTAATATAATCATGATTTATGTAAATAAAAATTATAATTATTATAAATTTTAGATACATTAAATATTATTAGTGATTATTCAAAACACATGCAGATTATCATTAATTCATAAATTATAAAACAACATTAAAAGTGAAAATAATAATAAAAAGTCTAAAAATAATAATAAAATATTCAAAAAAATAATTATAAAGGTATGCCTTATTCCATAAACAAAATATGAATTTGAAATTTGATTGAAGATGAAATGTACTTATAATATAGCAAAAACTTCAATTATGAAATACCGTTGTATATGCTTTAAACATTTAATAAATACAATGATTCATTGTTAACTAAATGTTTGCTTGATCAATCAACTTAAAAGCATTATAATTTTATTTTACTTATAAACAACATGAAAATAAAGAGTTCGATTATTTTTTAAAAAATTACCTATAAACATAGTAATTGGGATCAACTACATTCCATTTATGACAACTGGATTAACTTCATATTTTACTCTGTCTTGACTTCTCCCTTTGTTACAACTTAGCATCCTTTTTTAGTTACTTTATATATAAGGTTTTGGGAACTCTGCCACATTTAGAACTGGCAACATCATTTTTTAGTTACTTTATATATAAGGTTTTGGGAACTCTGCCACATTTAGAACTGGCAAAATCCACTAACCCCTAATTCGTGACTATGCCTGAACTTCCTTTTGAATTGATCTCCCCAATTCTGCAAATCCTACCAGCTAAGTCTCTTCTGCGTTTCAAATGCATTTCTAAATCAATCTGTGCCATCATTGACAGCAGCGATTTCATCAAATCTCATCTCAGTACAACTTCCGATCACAGAACACACCGCAAGCTGATTTGCCGAGGAGGCCTCTCATATTTCGAAGATAATGAAACTAGTCTCGGTAAGTTTCTTGTTTTTGATATGGATGATGTCTCTAATCCTGTTTTGAATACCAGCATCTGCTTCCAGCCCGAGTTTCGAAATTTGAGCTTTTACAATTTTTTGGCTCACTGCAATGGTTTGGTTCTCGTGAGCGAAGACTGGAATTCGTCTAGTATTGTACCCCTAGGCGTTTGGAATCCAGCTACGCGCCAATACCGGAAACTTCCAGTTTTGCCCAAGGAATCACCCAGCTATTCCTGGTCACAAAGCGTTCTTGGGTTGGGTTTCGGTTATGACGCTTCTTTGGACGATTACAAAGTTTTACAGATTATACGGATAAGGACAATTGTCGAAGAAACAGATAGTGGCATTTACAACGACGATATACAATTTGAGATTTGGATTTTGGGATTGAGATCGGGATTTTGGAGAAGGATCGGAGATTTCCCCTTTGATGAAGATATATTAGATGATTTACATGAGTCGCATGGACTACGTCGATATGCCAGAAATTGCTTTGTAGATGGTGCTTTACATTTTCTTTGCCATGATGGTGTCATAATTGTCTTTGATGTGGCGAAAGAGACGTTCTCTCATCTACATCTTCCTGTTATTGACAATATAGAAGGGTATGCATCTGATGTGGCCATGCAAAAAATTCCTTATGATTTGCAGGTATTTGAAGGCTGCCTTTGTATTAGCTTCTGGGTTTCCGAAGCTGTTAAAGTAGAGGATGATGTATGGATACAAGTGTATGTTAGCAAGAAGGATGGAGATGAGCTTTCTTGGACTAAGTTATTGTGTACTACTAATGAGAACTTCCATTCCATAAATGGCAATCTTTTGGAATACTCTAAGAGAGGTGATAAGATCTTTATATTTGACAATCAAAGTGTTCTCTTGTATTCATATGATATTGAAGATGAAAGTTTCCATCCTATTGAGATTGAAGGTTTTGGTTGTATTGATATGGATAACCGGAATGCAATTTTTTGCATTGAGAGTTTGGTTTCACCTTATTATCCTCCGGAGTAAAGCAAAGGAAGAAAGCATGTGTGTTGCTTCGAAATAAAGTTGTAGCCACTAGTACTACTGTTATCTATCAATTTCATGTTTATTGATTTCCTTTTTCGGTATGATGAAAATAACTATGAAATCGACATTTCCTTGAGTTTGTCTCTAATTTGGTGGTCACTCCTATTCCTTCTGATGCCTTTGTGGCTTTTGAATCGTCATCAGCAGCGGTGGTGGTGATCAAGTGCCGCCTAAGGCGGCCAATTTGGTTGTTAAGGCTGACAAGGTGGAGATGATCTGATCCTCTGATTGGTAATTGGGAACTCTGCATAGGGTCTTAAAATTCTAATGTCGATTATTTAGATTAGTGAGTCTCGAAAGGTTGGTTTTCATATGGGCAAGATGTCTACTACCTGTTGTATAATTATGTAACTGATTTGTGTATATTGTATGCTCTGTTTGACATTGTTATTTGATTTTGAATTGCTTATGTTGTTCCTCGTTCTTGTTTTAATGTGTTTTTTGGTATTTAAACAGAGATTTAGTGTATTTACAGTCAACAACTTTAGCTATTCCAGATGATGGATGAGCAGATAGATTGATGTAACTTGCAAAACGCAGAAACCAAGTCTGTATAATAGAGGCACTTTCCTTTTTGTGAAGTCAATTCCTATCACCAATATGTTGTTTGCAATATTTTAATCGGGGCAGGGATTAATCGGGGCCTAGCCCGATTTTTTAGACACTGGCTGTTTGTTATTAAAGAGCCAATTTTTTTTATTTGTGGCCCGTTTCTGTTGGTAAATCAGTCATTAGACCCTCGTGAAATTTCAAGAATTGCCCTGCACTCATCAGCTCTCACTGGTGTTCATTTGCGGATAGCAGAAGACTTGAATCATGAAGCATCTCATTTCTTAGGCGAAAAAAAGAAAAAAACTAAGGCTTGTTTTCATGTTTCATTCAACATGGGCTTATTTGTTTATACGCAAAGCTTTGTTTCGATAAATGCTGGAACCTGAAGTGAAAAGAATGTGGAGCAAGCTTAGATTCCAATTGCAGTTCATGACTTATCTGTTCTTTGAGGTTGCTTCTACTTCGCCATGTAAGTATCTAATTTTAGCTTTAAAGATTAAATATACTTTAGTGTTAATGAAGCTATTGCTTAGTTTATTTTTCCAGTGTTGCTAAGCACTGTGAAGTGGAAATTCGATATGATATTGACACCAAAATTTGTATTTTAATCTGTAATTAACAACATCTGATTCTGTAAGAACTTTTCATGCTTCTTGTAGAACTTCTACCGACTTCGGTGGGCATTCATGGTTTTGGGGTAATCCTAAGTTTCACTGTTCTATTTACTTTTTCTTTTTCAATATTCATTTTAACAACTGAGGGATTTAAAAATTGTAATCTTATCCATCTTTTATTGCTTCTTCATCAAGCTCTATAAGATCTGTTGTTCTCGTTTGTATTCTATTTAATTATTCACAAATGATTTAGTTATCATTCAAGATACTGTACATTTAATTTCGGGGCTGCAGGGGACATTAAAGAAGGTTAATTTTCACCAGACCTAAAATCCAAGGTTTCACTAGTGAGTAGTGACGAATTTTTGACTAAAAGCATTATTTGGGATGTTTGGCAGAGGATTATGATTATGATGCTGCAGAGAAGATGTTGGTTTTTAAATGTCGAGAAAGCATCATACAAACTTGGAGCAAAATTATCTATGGAGCAAGCTTGAATTCGTTGCTCATTGATCCTTTCTTCTTGTTTTTGCCTGCAATAAAACAGGATTTGTGCATTTCCCTATGAACCTTGAAGCTGCTTTTTCTGCCATCAGATCATTATCTGATGCGGTTTATATTGTTCACATTTTCGTTCGTTTTCAAACTGCTTATGTTGCTCCCTCGTCTTGTGTTTTCATGAATGGAGAGCTTGTTATTGATCCAGCAATCTCTTCTTCAGTTGAAGATGCAAAAAAACATGTTAAAATTTGTTTCATGCTGAAATTTCAGTTCCTGATTTGGGCTGTGATTCCAAGGTTAAGGGGTTTGTCAATGGCACTAATGCAACTTCTTGTTCACATCAGTACTGTATTTCAGTATCTTCTGAGGCTGTATCTGATCTTTATATGTTGGCGAGCCAAGTAAGTAGTCGCCATTGTTTCTAACATTGAAAAATAACTCACTAACTCAACTCTAGAAGCTAAATCACATTTTCATTCCCTGAAAGGTATTCAGATGCTTGTGTATTTGCTAGCCGTAATGTTATGGACCGTTCAAGGATTGCACTATTGTTGATAGGATAAGACATGTAGAGATAACTTGGTTAGCAACAAGCAATATATCTCAAGTCTATGCGACCGTAGTAGCGGATTCTACCTATTTGGCATTTACAGTCTGGGATGCATCGTCTTCTGAGTTACATGTCGAGTTTTTTCGGAAAAAATTTTTTCATACTGTCTTTGGTGGGCCTTCAACAATTTGACACAAGATTTTTTATATATGAATTTTGCATTCGTTTTTTTTTTTTTTTTTTTGTTAACTTTCTCTCATGCTGTCAGCTGATCCCACCTAATGTGGGATTAAGGCATAGTTGTTGTAGCTTGTCAGTTTTTTCAGCTCTCCAGTCCAAGGACTTACTACAAGTACTTATCTTGGTGAAATAATTTATGCTATGTTTGTGGGAATTATATTGGACTTCATCTTTGCATTGATCTTGTTCGAAAAGTAAGTTATAGTGAAACTAGTATTAGTTAATCAATAGTATAGAGAGGACATAAGATCTTTATATTTGACAATCAAAGTGTTCTCTTCTCTTGTATTCATATGATATTGAAGATGAGAATATCCATCCTATTAAAATTGGAGGTTTTGGTCGGAATGTAATTTTTTGCATTGAGAGTTTGGTTTCACCTTATTATCCTGTGGAGTGAAGCAAAGGAAGAAAGCATGTTGGATCAAGTCATGGAATTGGATGATAGGAAGATGTGCGTTGCTTTGAAAGTTGTAGTACTATTATCTATCAGTTTCATGCGGGTTGTTGTGCGTTTTCAATATGATTTTTTGAACTATGAAATCAACATGTGCTTGAGTTTGTCCCTAATTATAGTAAAATTATCCGATATTGTATGCTCTGTTACACATTGTGAATTGATCATGAATTGCTTGTGTTGTTCCTAGTTGTTGTTTTAATGGAAGAGGAGAGCGTGCCTTTTGGTACTTAAACAGAGATTATTAGTACAGCTTTAGCCATTCCATATCTATGATGTAACTTGCAAAAGGCAGAAACCAATTTCCTTTTTGTAAAGGCAATTCCTAATTTCCTATAACCGATATGTTGTTTGTCGATTGCCCTGCACTCATAAGCTCTCACTGCTGTTCAATTGCCTATAGCGGAAGACTTGAATCATGGAGCATCTGAGGAATGTTTTCATGTTTCATTTGGCATGGGATTATTCGTTTGTACAGAAAGCTTGGTTTCGGTATAGAAGACAAAAGGTGGAAGCTGAAGTGAAAAGAATGTGGATCTAGCTTAGATTTCAAACGCAGTACACTGCTCATCCTTGCTTTGAGGTAATTGCTTCCAATTCACCGTCATTTAAATATCCAATTTTGGCGTTGCAGATCGAAATATACTTAGTGTTAATGTAGCTATTGCTTAGTTTAGTTTTCCTGTGAAATGAATATTCAATAAGATATTGACACCAAAATTTTTATTTAGATCCGATTCTCTTAATACTTGACACTTTTCACACTTTTGTTTGGATTTGCATTCTCATGCTTCATGATTTTGTGCTTTGAGATCTGTTGTTCTTGTTAGTGTTCCATTAAATAAAACATATACGATTTAGTTATCATTCAAGTCCGCAGGAGATGTTGAAGAAGGAAAAATTTAACCAGAGCTGAAATCCAAGGGTTCACTAGTGATAAATTTGCAACGAAAAGTATAATCAGGGGTGTTTAATAGGATTACGATTATGATGATGCAGAAGAGATGGAACAAAATTATTTATTCGATTCTTTCTTCTTGTTGTTGCCTGCAATGTAAGCGGATTTGCGCATTCGCCTCCCTGTGGAAACTTGAAGCTGCCTTTTCTGCCATCAGATAATGCTTTTTACATTGTTCACATATTTGTTCGTTTTCAAACTGCTTATTTTGCTCCCTCGTCTTGTGTTTTCAGTAAAGGAGAGCTTTTTTATCCAGCAATATATCTATACCAGTTTGGCATTGATACAAGTACTTATTATGGTGAAGTAATTTATGCTATGATTTTGGGAATTATACAATTTGTTCTTTTTTGGACTACTCGCCATCTTTTTGCATTGATCTTATGGAAGAAGACATTCAATTGCTCTAAATATATATATTTTTTTAAAATGAAATAGCGCTTTTTAATCACAGATTGACAAGACTATTTAAAGACTTAAAATGGGAACTTATGGGTTATTATAAACTCTAATTCAACCCTTTCATTTTTTACTTAAGTAATTTGTGAACGGAGATCCATGTATTTGTTAACAGCGAAGAGAGAAAACAGGGAAAACAAGTCAGAGGAAGATGGTCCAAGAAAAGTGGAACACAGAGTATTTAATGCCCTAAAATATTTATTCAGAAATGTAAATAATTAGAGGCCGTACAAAATAAGCAGAGATTAAGAACTGAGTTACAATTTGCGATCAACTTTAAATTTTCATTATTATTAAAGAAAAAAAATTTCAGTTCATTATATTGTACTATACAACATTCAATTAGATACAAACATGGAACCGCAAAATTTGTCCGGCACTGGTGCCGCCGGCAGGTTTAAAGAGATGAAGGTTGTCACCTTGAGAGTAATTAAAGGGCGGTGGTTCATGGTTTTCGCCTCCTTTTTAATCATGTCGGTGGCTGGAGCAACTTACATGTTCGGCCTCTACTCGCACGACATTAAAACCTCATTAGGGTACGATCAAACGACACTCAATTTGCTCAGCTTCTCGAAAGACTTGGGCGCGAACGTCGGAATCCTCTCGGGCCTGATCAACGAGGTCACTCCGCCGTGGGTCGTTCTCTCGATCGGGGCTCTTATGAATTTCTTCGGCTATTTCATGATTTGGCTCGCTGTCACGGGCCGTAAGGCCAAGCCCAAAGTGTGGCACATGTGCCTATACATATGCGTTGGAGCGAACGCTCAGGCTTTCGCCAACACCGGAGCCATGGTTCCGTGCGTAATGAACTTCCCCGAGAGTCGGGGGAGTGTTTTGGGGTTATTAAAAGGTTTTGTAGGGTTAAGTGGAGCTATTATGACTCAAATATACCATGCATTGTATGGTGATGATTCTAAATCTCTTATTTTGCTCATCTCTTGGCTTCCTGCGGCGATCTCTTTCGTTTTCTTACGGACTATTAGGTTAGTAAAATCGTTCCGTCAGGAAAATGAAACTAAAATGTATTATAAGTTTCTCTATATCTCACTTGGCCTTGCCGGGTTTCTCATGGTTCTGATCATCGTTCAGAACAAGTTCGAATTTAGCAGAACCGGGTACATTGGAAGCGCTTGTGTTGTTCTTTTCTTGCTATTTCTCCCTTTGCTGATAGTTTACAAAGAAGAATTTGATACATGGAAGAGCAAGGAAGCTGCAATTAGCGACCAAATTACCGTCCAAATAGCGACGGAAGTCCCTCAAGTTGAAAACGAAGCTTCGGTGAGACAAGAAGAGAGAGAAAAACAACCTTGTTGTGACAAAAACATTCTGAAGCCGCCCCTGAGAGGGGAGGACTACAACATTCTGCAAGCCCTTTTTAGTGTCGACATGATTATACTGTTTGTCGCGACAACTTGTGGAATTGGCGGAACATTGACAGCAATTGATAATCTGGGACAAATCGGTAACTCCTTGGGTTACCCGAAAAGTAGCACGACGACATTTGTTTCTCTTGTTAGTATATGGAACTATCTCGGCCGAGTAGTGGCGGGATTTTCCTCGGAATTCTTGCTAAAAAAGTACAAAATCCCAAGACCTTTATTATTCACCGTCACCCTTCTCGTCTCTTGTGTCGGGTTTCTCCTTATCGCGTTCGGGGTTCCGAATTCGCTATATTTTGCGTCGGTGATTATCGGGTTCTGCTTCGGAGCACAATGGCCGCTAATGTTAGCAATAATATCGGAAATCTTCGGGTTGAAGTATTACTCGACGTTGTACAATTTCGGGATGATAGCTAGTCCGGTGGGTTCATATGTTTTGAATGTGAAAGTGGCCGGATATTTTTACGATAAAGAGGCGATGAAGCATATGGAGGCAGCGGGCCTCACAAGGAAGAGCGGACATGAACTTATATGTAGTGGTGTGCGGTGTTATAAAACGGCTTTTCTTATAATTACTGGTTCGACCTTGTTTGGATGTCTAATTTCTATAATTCTGGTTGTACGGACTAGAAAGTTTTACCAGGGTGACATTTATAGGAAATTTAGAGAAGAGGAAAGAGTAGAAGAGGGTGGAGAAATGGAGAATAATAGTAATAATAATAACAATAATAGGAATGGTACAACTTTGAGTGAAAATCCCATATAGAAATTGCAGAAGTCAGACCCGAGGCCATTAACGGTGGAGATTCCGGCAGTGTTGTTAGGTAGTAGTAAAATCAAAGTAATTTGGGCATAGTAAATTAGATTTTACTTAGATTAGTTGATGACATGTAATTTCAGTTTACAGTTTGGAATTATATTTGTTGTAAAAGATAACAAAATGAAGCAGAGTAAATGAACGTTAAAACTCTTAAACAAAAATGCATATAAAGGCAAGAAAAAAAAATCATTCTTATCATAAAATTGATAACGGTGAATAATTCTCTATCCTCGTTACGCGTAGAGAAATGGAGTGCAATAATCGCGGTTCTGTTTGTTGTTATGTTGAGCATATATTTTTTAGTAAGTACTTTGCCTTTAATTCGGAGTAGCATTTTATTTTGGAGGCTGGACGTTGCACAAACAATACTAACATCAATTACATTTACAACAAAAATTGTTATCTATAATACTCACAAAATAGAACAACTTTAATAACAAACAAACAAGTATTGGAGCTTCTCAGAATACGTTCGCAAAATAACATTTTTAAGTAAGGTTTGTTATGAAAGTCACATGTGGGGCCACCGAAAGTTGTTTTTTCGGGCCCCATCACCGAAAGCCACCGAAAGTAACCGAAAGCCACCGAAAGTTGATTTTTTGGGAACCATCACCGAAAGTTGTTTTGTCTCTATGCTTCAACATTTCATTATAAATAGGATGAATTGCAAAGCAAATATCATCAAAAATTTGAAAGCTTGAGAGCATTTGGAGAGTTAGAGAAAAATTAGTAGAGAGGAAGATCAAAAGCGGGTCAAGCAAAAATTAAGTCTAGTAATTTTTGCGCCTTTGATTACATCTATTAAGGGTTTTCTTTAAGAGAATTTCTCTAAAAA
>CATIWQ010378720.1:0-10244 GCA_949673415.1 Euphorbia schlechtendalii
ACATTGTGTTCTTTAATTGTGGGGGGGCGTTTGTAAAAATCTCGTAGAATCCAAAAAAATTTAAAAAAAATCGAAGAATTTGAAAATTTTTGTTGATTTTCATTTTATTTATCCACTATTTATTCTTATACTTTACTGACATTTGTCCAAGGTTATTGTGAGAGTTAGGTATTACAAGTTTGATGTTAGTGCAAATTTTGAGCGCATGTTGAAATTGAGAGTTATTAGCACAACATTTAGCATTTGGCAAGGATGAGTGGTGAGTAACATTTGAGAGCAACATTCCAAGTAAGTTTCGATATATATTTCAATTCAACAAGAATTAGTATAAGTTATAGAGTTTTAGTTTAATGCTTTCTAAAAATTTAAGTGGAGTAATATCTAATAGTATTTTTACTATGAGTTTTATATGCAAATCTCGAATAAGTCCTATAGGTATTGAGTGTGTTTAAAGTGTTGGGAAACTATAACCATAATACTTTGAAATTGATCAATAAAGGATGGGGGTATTAAGAGTGAAAAATTAATAGAAAGAGAGGATAACCAATGAGTTATGCAAAAGGTGAGGAATGGTACGGAGCAGAAACTGCAACCATTGATTGAGTGAAAAAAAGAAAAGAAAGCATAGCATGAAAAATGGGTGCAAAGAACAAAGTACTTCAAAAACATATGCTTAAAATAAAAAAAAATGAGAGAGTGGTATGGAGCATAAAATGCAACCACTGAAAAAAGGTGAGAGTAGTATGGAGCATAAAATGCAATCATTGAGAGTGTTTTAGCATCCTAGGTTGCCTAAAAATGCCTTGAGAGAAAATTAATCAAAGTGTGCTTTCTATGTCCTTTATACTTTATACTATGCTTAAGAGAAGGAAATATTCGAGTATACATATAACGCTTATATGAAGATGCCATTCGGTTGACTCTCCATTAAGAGCAAAGGTATGCAACTAAGATATATAAATTGCACATTACTAATTTATGGGAAATTTTGGACTTCTACTTGAATCTTATGCAACGTGGGAATGTGGTACTCACTGCTATAGTCTTTCGCCAAATGAGGTACGAACTTGATTACCAATTTATACACTTCTGTTGAATTTACCTTGAGGACAAGGCAAAAGTTAAGTGTGGGGCTATGATGAGTGTATGATTACACTTATTATCAATATAATTTCACAAACTAAACACTATAATTTAAGTCAATTTTATACTTCATATAAAAGATTTCACGTGGTATGTAGTTGTTTTTTGTGCAAATGCAGATACTAGGTAAATCTTGGGAGTAAAATGATCTAAAGTGGAATTCTATGTAAAAAGAGTGAAAAAGGTGCGAAAAGATGTGTGGAACTTAAAGATTTGGCTTAGGATCGAAGCTGTCGAAGATCGGTGAAGTTATAAGAAGAATTCTAAAGAAAAACATAATTCACGGTCGTGACAACAATTTGTGGTCGCGACTTGATACACTTCAGAAATAGAATATTGTCAAACAAAGATTCACAGTCGGGACTTGTATATATCGCGGTCGCGACTTGGATGGTTTTTTGATCAAATCTTCTTAACTACCAACCGCCAGATAAGAATGATCAACCGCCATCAACTACCAACGAAAAGACACTTATCAGAAGTTAACCAATCATGAATAGATGCCTATTCATTGTGGATAAGATTAAAGCTTCTCTACCAATCACAATGAAGTGATGCAATCTTTCACCAATGGACACAACTCTTCGTTTGGATAGACTAAACCCTTCAAACTCTATAAATAGGGCTCCAAACCTCACAAATTTCATGGCATTGGAGTTAGAAAAAGTGAGAGATATAGTATGTGCGTAGATAGAGAGTGAAATTATTCAGTTTTTGCTCCGTTCATAAGTGTGAGCGAGAAAATGTTTAAGTGATTCGAATCCTTGTTTCGATCACTAGATTTCTCTACATATTCGAGTGATTGTATAAGTGTACTTGCAAATCACTTATCAATAAAAGTTTTCGTTCTTCAACATTCGTTTGTTCAATATTCACAAAGAATAGCATCCTAGCGGAGGTTCTGTACTGGCCGAGACTGAATTCAAAGCAGACGTTAGAATTGCGGGAATTGACGACTCCCATTAAAGAGTGGATACAGTTTGATCAACTTTAGCTTTCACTTGCATACCTTACAACTTTGCTTTGCTTTCTACTTATACTTTCTATTTTGAAGTTTATGATAGTCTATGTATCATAATGCATATTTCGTGTTGAGTCTTTTATAGTAATCAAGTTATATGCCTTTGAGTTAACTTTAAGAGTAGTTTCGGGGTTAACGAGATTGTGTATAATCACTGGATCTGTGATTTTAACGCTGTTTAGTGAGCCAACATTTTTGGAATTGTAACTTGCTAAATGTGGCTATGTGAAAACGACCCGTACAAAGCATAGTAATATTGTTGTCCAGGTTTATATAATAGTCTTAATTCATTTGCACTAGATTTAGAAAAGTCATTTCATGTGTTGCTCTGTGGTGAATCATTGAACATCTGAGTGTGTCTAGAACCGATTATGTTAAATTAGTCTATTGAACGTAATAACTTTGTTGAACTTGTATGTTTTCTTTGCTATACTTATTTCATAGGAAAATTTTTTATATATTTAGAATCTTTAGTCTTCCATACATATATCTATCCATTCTTCATTCTAATCCTCCCAACTAAAATCCAAAAATATTTTATTTTTTTATTCGATTTTTCTTGTTGATCTTTAGAGCTAGTCCTTCCCTGTGGGATCGATATCTTTTAAAATTACATCGTAACTGTATACTTGCAGTGGTCACCATTTTTCTATTTAGATAAGTGGTACTGACAACACCTATTCGTATTTTGAACTTATATCTTATCGGTAGGAAAGTGAGAGGCAAGGTTTTTGGATTCATTATTAAATAAAAAATCCTAGGAGTTATTAGTGTCGAAAGCTTGCGAACACTCCAACATTCCGTATTGACCCTTTTTGGTTGTGAGGACAACATGAATATCCGTTTTGATTTCAGTTCTTTTGATCTAAAATGCATCAAAAGAATATTCTATCTTCATGGAAATGGTTAAAAGCATAAATGTCATAATAAAACTAAGTGTCTCGGCTCAGGATGAGTTATATCGCATAAACTATGAAGTACTCAACCACTCATCTTTTCCTTTTCTAAGCCATAACTTAATTAAGTTTTAGCAAAATTGAGTTGTTTTCCTCAAAACAAACTCAAGTTAAACTTTCCTAATTAAGAGTCTACTTAGTACCTAATTAATTTCACTATCCTAAGTGATTTTATTTCAAAAACTCTAAATAATGTTGTGAGTGGATGACATTTTTGGACCCACACCATCACCGCGAGGCACCATCCCCATGACATGGGAGTGGCGATTTTTGAAAAAATGAAACAAGAATGAAAAGTTTTGGAAAGACTCGAGGCCTAAACCTCTCACCTATGTTGTTACGGAGTCGCCACCCATATAAGATATTCCGAGAAATTCTGTACAACCTAGATCCATTAAGCCTAAACTGCAACGTAGTAAAGATTTGGGTCTAGATAAGTTACCTACTTTGTTGTTATTTGAGTTTTAATTACATTCACGTCATCACCTTTAAGATATTTCAATTTATTTCTATCCATTTTTTATTATGTTAGAGTTAATCACACACATGCGGAAAGTAATAAATAAAGCGAAAAAAATAAAAGAAAGCGATAAATAAAGTAAAATATGAGACTTCTAAACTAAATGGAGGTAGGCTAATTATAATACAAACCATGGGGTAATATACAAATGGTACTAAATACGAATGATCTACATATACATTTTATATATAATTACTATAGCCGAAGGAAAGTAAAACCCTAACATACATCTAATCTAAACTACCTACATCTGCAAAGTTTAACACAAGGTATATCACAACATCATGGCATAGTTAGTTAACCAAACAAGATGTAGTTAGTAGCATAAGTTGGATTAGGGTGAATCATGTTCTAGTGGATTTAAAAGTGGGGAATTCAGGTTTCTTTCATGCTTTTATTAGAAAATAATTGATTTTAGACTTGATTTATCAAAATTTATTGTTTAGAATTAAACATGGCATAAATGTGATTGTTTATCAGAGGTAAATGGATTTCTTATCGTGTGGGGCCTAAAACAATAATAAACAGCAAGAAAATAAATAATTTAGGTAAAAAAATATAAAAATGATAGAAAATAAAGCACAAATCACGCCAAGAGTCTCTAAAAGCTTAAATTCTTACCCCTTCGACATGAATCAATGACTTTTGGAGCTAAAAAGGCTGAAGAAAGAGATCTTAAAGTCTTTTTGCTTGATTTTTGGTTGGAAAACATAGAAAAGTAGTTTTTTGGCGAGGGGAATATGAAACTCGAGAGTTAGATTTTCAGTTTCTAACTCGAACCTAAAAGGAGAAGGGAGTTTTTGGAGAAAAAGTGTAGAAAAATGAAAGTGAAGAGTTTCCTAACTTTTTCCCAAAAATCCCTAAGTTTTACTCTTTAAAAAATTTCCCAAAGAGGTAAAGTTCCAACCCCTAAAAAATCTAATATATAGACTTATAGAGTGGTTGGTAAAAAAGGTAAATAAGTAAAGGTGTTGGTCCTTAGACAGCTTATAAATAACCGTAGAGGGAGGTGAATGCGTTTTTTTGTTTTTTTCTTGATTTATAAAAATATTTAACCAAGTTAAATTTTTAGATGCATGCTGAGTTGGTCTAAAAACATATAAACTGCTCAGCTTCGCTGGCACAGTTTATCTACAATCTCTTGCTGAGTACTTTACTCAGCTCTGATTGGTTTTTCAAGTAAGAACTCTTAGTAATAAAATAAATGATGAATGAGTTGAGCGCGATAAAAGCTAAAGCAAAAGTTTAGAGCTTCAACACCTGGTTTTATCCTGGTTCAGCCCCGAGCCTACCTCTAGTCCCCGGATTCCTTCTTCGAGCTTAAAACCACTAGTGTTTGTTCCATACTTATGCAGAGCAGCCTTTACAACAGATAGATATATTTACAGAAAGTACCTTTCTTTTTAACTACCACTCAACTCAGTTTGGGTACCCTTCCCAAACTGACACTCAGATTGGAATAAAAGTTTGTGAACTGAATTCAACTTATAAATTGTTGAATCCTTACTATTTTAAATCTAATTATTGATTCTCTCTATTACAAATAGATTTGAAATGGATGTTTGCTGATTGCTTAAATTTGGAATTTCTTGAAGCTGGAAGTATTTGCATAGAGTTTCAGCTCTTAAAGAAATTCGAGGTGATTTACCAAGTTTGAACATCTGATTCCATCTTCTATTTATGATTGAAGCTTTGCAAAGTAGCCATTGCAAACTTTTCATCCTTGTAGTTCTTCAATTTCTCTTCTCTTCATATCTTTCGAATATTCCCATTGGAGATAGATTCCAAGATGTTTTTAGAGATAGAAATTTGAACATTGAGGCATGATAAAATTCTGTTGACAAAATCTTGTTTGTCTTCAACCAAATCATTCTGATAGAGAGGCGCACGAAATGCAAAATGCAACATAGATGCTTGCAGAGGTGCATGGAGATATTAAGAAACGATGCATGATAGAGAATTCTTTTTGCCTTGGACTTTAGTGAGGAATCTCCGACATTCCATGCTGACACCTTTTTATCTTGTGAGGACCATAGGAAATCTTCTTTAATTTCAGCATTTTTTAACCTGAAAAGCATCGAAAGGATATTCCATTTCTCCCAAAAAATGTTAGCAGCACAAGTGTCATTTAATTCTCTAAGTGTCAAACAATTCAGCTTTTAATTAATAAAAGCTAACTTAGTACAGATGAGTTGATATCCTTCTAAACTACGTAGTACTCAACACAGACTCAACTTTTCTTATTCTAAGCTGTAACTTAATTAATTACTCATCAAACTGAGTTGTTTTTCTTTAAACACACTCAAGTCAGCTTCATTAATTAAGAGTATGTATAGTACTCAATTAATTTCACTATCCTAGACAGTTTGCTATTTCCAAAACATTTAAGTACTATGAAGTACTATTAATTTGGGTTTTACAATCTCCCCCATTTTGGATAGATAGAAAACTAGGTAGTAGAAGAGAATAATTGAATAACATAGTTTAGAAGTATCAAGAATACCTAGAAAGGGATGTAAGACTCCCTTATGCTGAGTGACTTCCCTTATTTAGCTTGAACTCCCCCATACTAAGTGAGTCTTCTTCAAGTAGCTCAGCTCCCCCATACTTAGAGGATTTTTCTTCATTTTGGGACTTTGTCTTACTTCAACTTTACTTTGAAGTTGGTTTCTTGTATGAGTTCCTGCATCATATATTCAACACACAGTAGAACCATACATACAACATAATAAATTAAAGTTAAGAAAATCTTAACTTGAGGTATAAAATTGTAATTTTTATTAATCAAAATAACTTAGTCAGTACATAATTGATGTCCTAACCTAAGATTACAATACTAAGATTTGTTATAATTATAAGATAAAATCTACTACTACTAAGTACAAGGCCTTATTTTCTAAGCATGGAATTGGAAGAGGAAGAGGAGGGTCCAGTCTTTTCTTAGCTTTGCTTAGGTTATTGTTGCTGAGGAGGTTGATGATGTGAATTAGGAGGAGGATACTAATGTTGCCTAGGAAGAGATCCCTTGTTGAGGTTTGCCATTCGGAGAGCATCTTCAACTACCTTTCCCCCCTTTGATATCTGGCCGTTCACAATTTATTCCTGGCATAGATTAAAGGCATCAAGGGCATCTAGGAAGTCATCTTGTTAGCCAATGATCTTCGAGGATATCTCTTACTCTAACTGTTGCTTTCCTTTGGAAGTAACTCATGATCATTCAGCTTACTAAGAAGAAGATGATGACATCTAGACAGGTGCACGATCTTATCAAAACCTTGACATGTGAACTATTGAAAGCATTAAAGCAGAGCTCTGAATTCTACTATAGACATTGTAATCTTCAGTTGTGGTTCCATATCAAGAATTTTGGGTCCAATTGATGATATACACCTTGCTGTGTAATCAATATCCTTTGCGTCCAATTCACCTATCTTGACCAGAGTCCCAACATTCTTTTGCAAGTCTTCTACCTTTGAATTGATGACATTCAACTTTGTATGAATAGTCATACCAGTCTCAGGGCAAAGAGATTCAGCAGGACGTAAACTTGGATTTGGCATCTCAGGAAAGATATTCCCCATAGCATTGATAAGGAATTTCTATGAAGAGGAGATCTTGGCATTTGTGTTCTCATTGAATTCTCTAATGATTGAGTCTATCTTTGTATGGAGAGATTCGAGATTTACCACAGGCTACTTATCCACCTTTGATGATATATCTGTTAGCAGCTTCACCATTTGATCTTGTTTATTTTAATGGTTCATTAAGAATTTGGACATGGTCTCCAAAACCTTCACCATGCTGTAGCTTACGTCCTTAGTGAGATTGACTTCTTTGAGTACATTTTCTTTTTTTTGGTCGGTGCTCCTCTTTATTTTGGCTTGCCCCTCACCGAACTTATGGATCTGTATCACTTAAGTTTCCATGTTGGAACTCAAGGAACTCAGCTGATGAGAAGCATCATCCACACTACCCTTTATCTTTCTTGCAACAGCATTAGCTAATGTAGTAGATGTGGGGATAGAGGAGATGGCTACTCCAAACTGGGTTGCAGACTCTGTCAGCTCGGTTAGGATCGCAGCCATCTTGTCAACCAAACTCTTAGAGCTCTCTTTTGCTAAGTGATTTCGAATAACAAAAAAATTGCCTTGAATCTTCTCAAACTCTTTGAAGTAGATAGATTCAGAGGGTAGGCTTGTGTGTTGTTCGACCTCATGCAATTTGGCCTTAGGTTTGGATGACAAGCCCATTAATTCCTGAGCTAGTAGTAAATTGCTAATAGCTCCATCTAACTCAGTGTCAGTTTTGAGTGCTTGGAATTTCTTTCTTGCTATCGTTCTTATCTGAGAAAAGATAGATGTATCAGCCAAGTCCTCTTGGACTAGCTCTCTACTAGGTTCAGGTACTTCATGGGCTATAAAATTTTCCTCATTATCCAGACCACTTGCTTTTCCTTACCGAGCGGAGTTCTCAACATTAGGAGCTTCCCTAACTAGAGGGGTTAGAGTGGTAGAAGATGGGTTTGAAGAAAGGTAGGTTTAGAGGAATGTATAGTAGAAGAAGTAGGGGGAATAGTTTTGGTTTTATTAAGTGGAATAGAAGGTAAATGGTTGTACAAGTAAGCATTTGTGTTTGAGTTTGTATGTGTGTGTGTTTGTACAGGAGAAGAAGGGGTTTGAGTATTATATACTAGAGAAGAATTAGGAGAGAAAGAATTATTACTTTTGTTAGGAGAGGAAATATGAATTGGAGAGTTTTGGTTATTAATAGGAGAGGAAGAAATATGAATAGGGGAATTTACAATGTTTGATAGAGGAGGAGAATTAACAGTTGGTATATCAGTATCTACAAGAGTAGAAATTGGGGGAATGGAAGGATTTACAGGAGAAGAGGTTTGATTATTTACAGAAGAAATTGGGGTAGGATTTTTAGGAACCTCTTGGTTAGCTGATTGACCCAAGGATGGGCTAGCTTGAGGTTTCTCAAACTGAGTAGAGGTTTCCTTATTTTGAGTAAAAATGGTTGTGGGGATGTTGGGATCAAGAAGATTAGACTCTTCATGATTGAGGGTAAGGGTATCTCCAACATCCTCCTCGCTGCTCACCACTTGCAAATTCTTTTGCAGGGGCATGTTGGTGGTAGATTGCTTACGCTTGAGTGCCCTTTGCTTTGGCAAAAATGTAATGAACTTCAGCGGTTGCGCTAGGATTTAAAGTATCCTCATCCTTAGACTCTTGCCCTTGTTCACCACTTTTCTATTGATAAGTTTAATAACTTGTTTGTAAGATTTGGCTACACTTGTTTCGAAAGGCTTATCCTCAATAATAATGCCAAAAACTTTTTCATGTAAAATACGGGTGTTGTCAGTACCTCTTATCAAATAGAAAAATGATGATAACTGCAAGTATACAGTTGCGATGTAGTTTTAAAAGATATCGAACCCACAGGGAAGGAACCAAGTCTAAAGATCAACGAGGGAAAACAGAGTAAATAAAATAAAAATAGATTGGAGGTTTTGGATAGGAAGATTAGAATGAAAAATGAGTAAATATAGATGTGGAAGACTAGAGAATCTAAATATAGAGGTTTACCCTACGAACAAGTATAGCAGAGAAAACATGCAAGTTCAACAAAGATGTTAAGATTCACTAAACTAATCTAACAAACTCGGTTCAAAATAATCAAATGTTCAATGATTCGCCACAGAGCAACACATGAAATAACTTTTCTAAACCATTGTGTAAACGAATTAAGACAATTATATAAACCTCGACAACATCAATACTATGCTTCGTACGAGTCACTCTCACATAGCCACATTTAGCAAGTTACCATTCCAAAAATGTTGGCTCACTAAACAGCATTATATCACTGATCCAGTGATTATACACGATATTATTAACCCCGAAACTACTCTTAAAATTAGCTCCAACACATATAACTTGATTAATATAAAAGACTTAGCATGAAATACGCATTATGACAAATAGATATATCATAAACTTCGAAATAGAAAGTATAAGTAGAAAGCAAAGCAAAGTTGTAAGGTATGTAAGTGAAAGCTAAAGTTGATCAAACCGTATCCACTTTTTAATGGGAGTCGTCAAGTCCCGAAATTCCTGCGTTTGCTTTGAATTCGGTCTCGGCCCGTACAGAACCTCCGTAAGGATGCTATTCTTTGCGACTATCGAATAAATGAATATTGAAGAACGAAAAATTTTATTGATAAGTGATTTGCAAGTACACTTATACAACAATCACTCAAGAATATAGAAAAATCTTAGTGATCGAAACAAGGATTCGAATCACTTAAACATTTTCTCGCTAACACTTATGAATGTAGCGAAACTAGATATTTATTCTCTATCTATACACTATGCACTATCTTTCATCCCTTTCTTCTGCACAAAATTAGTAAGGTTTAGAGCTTATTTATAGAGTTCGAAGGGTTGAGTATATCCAAAAGAAGAGTCGTGTCCATTGGTGAATGATTGCATCTCTTCATAGTGATTGGTTGAGAAGCTTTGATATAATCCACAATGGATAGGCACCTTTTCATGATTGGTTGACTTCTGATAGGTGTCTTATCGTTGGTAGTTGATGG
>CATIWQ010378726.1:0-23079 GCA_949673415.1 Euphorbia schlechtendalii
GAATACATCCTATAAGTATTGAGTGTGTTTAAAGTGTTGGGAAACTATAGCCATAATACTTTGAAAGTGATCAATAAAGGATGAGGGTATTGAGAGAAAAAAAATCAAAAGAAAGAGAGGATAACCAATGAGTTATGCAAAAGGTGAGGAATGGTACGAAGCAGAAACTACAACCATTCAATGAGTGAAATAAGAAAAAGTAGCATAGCATGAAAAATGGGTTCAAAGTACAAGTCTGTACTTCAAAAACATATGCTTACAAGAAAAAAAATGAGTGAAAGTGGTATGGAGCATAAAATGCAACCACAAAAAAAAAGGGGAGAGTGGTATAGAGAATAAAATGCAACCACTAAGAGTGTTTAGCATCCTAGGTTACCTAAAAATGCCTTAAGATCAAACTTTTCAAAGTGTGCTCCCTTTGTCCTTTATACTTTATACTATACTTGAGAGAAGAAAATATTCGAGCGAGCATATAACGCTTATACGAAGATGCGATTTGGTTGACCCTCCATTAAGAGCAAAGGTATGCAACTAGACTATATAAATTGCACATTATTAATTTGTCGAAAATTTTGAAATTTTACTTGAATATTATGCAACATGAGAATGTGGTACTCACTAGAATAATCTTTCGCCAAATGAGGTAAGAACTTGAATACTATTTTATACACTTCTATTGTGTTTATCTTGAGGACAAGGCAAAAGTTAAGTGTGGGGATGTAATAAGTGTATGGTTACACTTATTATCATGATATTTTTACTTATAAAATGATATGGTTTTGAGTCATTTTATACTACATATAAAAGATTTCACATGGTATGTAGTTGTTTTTAATGCAAGTGTAGAAACTAGGTGAATCTTGGGAGTGAAATGATCAAAGATGGAATTCTATGTAAAAAGAGTGAAAAAAGTGCAAAAAGATGCATGGAACATAAGGAAATGGCTTAGGATCGAAGCTGTCAAATATTGGCAAAGTTGTAAAGAAGAAACATGAAGAAAAACACATCTCACGATCATGACAACCATTCGCGGTCGCGACTTGTCACCCTTCATAAACACGAAGTTGCCAACCATTGTTCACGATCATGACATGTAATTTGCGGTAGTGACTTGTGACGGTTATTGGTTATCTCTTCTCAACTACCAACCCCCGGATAAGAATGATCAACCACCATCAACTACCAGATGAAAAGACATCTTTTGGAATAGAACCAATCACAAAAAGGTACCTTTCTATTGTAGATAAGGATGAAACCTTGCATCCAATCATAGTGAAGTGATGCATCCCATCGCCAATGGATATGAATCTTCATTTGGATAAACGCAACCCTTCGCACTCTATAAATAGGGTTCAAATCACACCAATTTCATGGCATACGGTAGAGTGCAGATATAGAGAGCATATGATGCACATTAGAGTGTGAAAATATATAGATTTTGCTACTTTCAAAGTTGTAGTGAGAAAAATGTATAAGTGATTCGATACTAATTTCGATCACTAGATTTCTACATAAATTCGAGCGATTATTGTATGAGTGTAATTGCAAAGCACTTACCAGTAAAAGTTTTCATTCTTGAACATTCATTTATTCGATATTCATAAAGAATAACATCTTAGCGTAGGTTCTATACGAGTCGAGATCGAATTCAAAGTAGACACAGGAATTGCGAGAATTGATGACTTCCATTAAAGAGTGGATACAGTTTGATCAACTTTAGCTTTCACTTTCATACCTTACAACTTTACTTTATTTTCTACTTATACTTTCTATTTCGAAGTTTATGATATGTCTATGTGTCATAACTAATATTTCATCTTGTATCATTTATATTAATCAAGTTATATGCTTTCAAGTTAACTTTAAGAGTGATTTCGGGGTTAACAAGATTGTGTATAATCACTGGATCTGTGATTATAACGTTGTTTAGTGAGCCAACATTTTTGGAACTGTAACTTTCTAAATATAGCTATGTGAGGGTGACCTGTAATAAGCATAATAATATTGTTGTCCAGGTTTTTATAAGTGTTATAATTCATTTACCCTAGACTAGAAAAGTCATTTCATGTGTTTCTTTGCGGTGAATTATTGAATATTTGTGCGTCTAGAATCGTGTTTGTTGAAGTTATCTAGTGTATGAAATCTTCTTGATGATTTTTAATGTTTTTCTCAACTATACTTATTCTTAGGGAATATCTATATAGTTTGCATCTTCTCTAATCTATTCATGCATCTGTCTATTCATCAGTCTATCATCCAAACGCTCCAATACAAATTATCTTATTTCTTTTGTTCTGTAAAGTTGGTCTTTAGAACTGAATTCCTTCCCTGTGGGATCGATATCTTTTAAAACTACATCAAAACTGTATACTTGCATTGGTCATTAGTTTTCTATTTGATAAGCGGTACTGACAACACTTATTCGTATTTAGAACTTTTATCTTATTAGTAGAAAAGTGGGGAACAAGGTTTTTGGCACCGTTACCGAATATAAGCCTATCCGTACGAGTATAGTCAAAATCCTGCGATCATTGAGTGGAATAGAAGGTATAAGGGCTGAACAATAAATGGTTTGAGGTTGAGAATGTATAGGAGAAGAATAGGTAGAAGGGTTATTTACTAGTGAAAAATGAGGAGAAAAAAAATCATGGCTTTTTGTGGGTGAAGAAATATGAATGGGAGAGTTTTGGGTATTAATAAAGGAAGGAATATGAATAGGAGAATGTAATGTATTTGAAGGAGGAGGAGAATTTATAGTTTGTTTTTCAATATCTACAGAAGTAGAAACTCGGGGAATTGAAGGATTTGTAGGAGAAGATGGGTTTTGAGGATTCACTTGAGGAACCTCTTTGTTAGCTGTTTGACCCAAGGATGGGTCAGCTTGAGGTTGCTCATGCTGAGTAGAGGACTACTCAACATGATTGAAAGAGGGTGAGGGGATGTTGGGGTCTTAAGGATTAGACTCCTTAGGAATCAAGAAGAGGGTGTCTCCAACATCCTCCTCGCTACTCACCACCTGCACATTTCGTTGCAAGGGCCTACTAGTGGTAGAACACTTGCGCGGAGTGCCCTTAACTTTGACAAATATTACTTGAACTTTAGCAGCAGTGTTAAGACTCACAGTGTCCTTTTCTCTAGACTTCTTAGCCTCAACCTACTCCTCTGATTCCTCAGAAAGAACATTTTGTGCTTTCTTTGGTGCAAGGACTCATCAGCCGTAGTCGTATCTTCTTGTTCCTCCGCCTGCTACTCAGCTTGAATTTTGGACTCCACTTCTCTTTGTGTGTGGGTTTTGGCCTTCATCTACCTCCTTTGATGCTAAGGCTAAGAAGGGGCCTCCTCGGCTTTGTATTTTGCAGGACTCTTCCCCTTGGAGTTAGACGAAGCATCCTTCTGGTTGGGAGAGGAGGTTGTGGCGGTGACTTTCTATAGGATGCTGGATATGTGGGTTCTGTCTGAATCATCAGTGTCATCGAAGTCCACCATAAAGCTATCTTCATCCTCCTTTAAGATGTCCAATAGTACTACTGTTGGTACGCACTTTAGCTTTCGCTTTTATTGTGCCTTATTGTACCTAGTATGTACCTGGTTGTGAACCAGTTTGCTGAAGTAAGACATTTTGAATCTCTTCTTCACAGGCAAAACTGTGTCACCAGACTCCTCCCAAAGCTGAGCGATGTCCACTTTCGTTGCCTCATAAGTTCGGTTATGAGGTAACCATAATGATAGATAGTAGTCAGCTTGGTCAAATGGTGAAGAATCACCACTGGCTAGTTAAGCTTCTTACCCTCTACCAAATGGTAGACCACACACCTCTCAAAGTAGGTGCAGCTAGTCACAGACCTAGTTTTTGGCAACAGCAACTTCAACACCAACTCATGGCACATTCTAGTGGTCCAACTCATCCTTCTTTCTACTATCTCCCCTAATACATAGTTTGCGGGGAGCTCCTAATCTTCTGGAATGATTATGGCATCTTCGTTGCTAGTTTTACATATTTGAGTGCATCGATTAGGCATATTGAGAATGCTCCCAATCAATCTCGCACATATAAGAGTGGATTTGCCTCCAAAATCCATCATCAAAACATCATCAAATCCTTGTACTGTGTAAAGGTTTGAGTAGAAGGCTCTGATGAGTCTTGAGATAGTAGGACCTTCCATCATCAAGAAAGAATTAAGATGTTGCTGCTTGATGATCCTGTGCATGGTTTTGTTTCGCAACAACCCCTCATAGTCCACTTCATACATGGGACCTAACTCTAGATTATCTAAATAATCCATCTTAGTGAAGAGGGTTACTTCTTGAAGAGTCAACTTTTCGATCTTCCCCTCAACATTCACTACGATTTTCATTGATGTGGTGCTCTTGAGTTTGAAATTGGTTCCAATAATCCCCATTTGAGAGAGGATTTGAAAAGAATTGAAAGAGAAGAGAAATTAGGGTTCGAATGCTTCAGATTTCAAATTCGTAGAAGGCAAGTAACCTTCTCTCTTCAACTGTTCAACTTATATAGACATTAGGATCTCTCAAGGCTCTACCACAGCTCAAGATGAAAATGAACGCTAAGATTGGCATAAAATTAACCACCTCACTAAAATAGTGAGTTTTGATAAAAAAAAATGGTTCCTCTTCAAAACCATCTTTTTGAAAATGTAAAACTTGAATTTTAACCCTGAAATAGTTCCTCACACCGTTACTTTAAAATTGAGATAGTGTTATCCACGTGTTTTCACAAGGCTTGATTTCCAACACATAGCCAAAATTTTGAGATTTTCTTTTTCCTTCTTCTTCTTAAACGTGGATTTGCCATTCCAATTAACTGCCTCAGAACACAGAATTGTTCCTTTGGTAATGGCTTGGTGAAGATATTAGCACGTTGTTCCTCTGAAGGAACATACTCTAGCATGACATCTCCTCGTAGCAAATAATCCCTAATGAAGTGATGTCTAATGTTGACATGCTTCATCATGCCATGATGAACTAGATTTTTGGATAGGTCAATGCGCTCTTGTTATCACACATAACTTCGAGAAAATTTAACTTTATACCATAATCTTCTAGTTGTTGTTGATAAGTGTATAATTACACTTATTATCATGATATTTTTACTTACAAAACAATATGGTTTTGAGTCATTTTATACTTCATATAAAAGATTTCATGTGGTATGTAGTTGTTTTATATGCAAGTGTAGAAACTAGGTGAATCTTGGGAGTGAAATGATCAAAGATGGAATTCTATGTAAAAAGAGTGAAAAAGGTGCAAAAAGATGCGTGGAACACAAGGATTTGGCTTAGAATCGGAGTTGTCAAAGATTGGCAAAGTTGCAAAGAAGAATTATGAAGAAAGGTATTATTCACGATCGTGACACCCATTCGCAGTCGCGACTTGTAACCCTTCATAAATAGAAAGTTGCTAACCATTGTTCACGATCGCGACACATATGTCACGCTCACGACTTGTGATTGTTATTGGTTATCTCTTCTCAACTACCAACTGCTGGATAAGAACGATCAACCACCATTAACTACCAGATGAAAAGACACCTTTTGGAAATAGACCAATCATAAAAAGGTGCCTTTCCATTATGGATAAGGATGAACTTTGCATCCAATCATATTGAAGTGATGCAACTCTTTGCCAATGGACACGACTCTTCGTTTGGATAGACGCAACCTTTCACACTCTATAAATAGAGGATTCAATCAACAAATTTCATGGCATGGTGTGGCATGATAGATGAGAGACGTGGGCATAGAGTATATGCATAGATAAAGAGTGAAAATTATATAGATTTCGCTAGTTCAAAGTTATACTGAGAAAAATATTTAAGTGATTCGATTCTTTCTCCACAAATTCGAGCGATTGTTGTATACGTGTAATTGCAAAGCACTTATCAATAAAAGTTTTCATACTTCAACATTCATTTGTTCAATATTCACAAAGAATAGCATCCTAGCATAAGTACTGTACGAGTCGAGACCGAATTCAAAGTAGTCGCAGGAATTGCAGGAATTGACGACTCCCATTAAAGAGTGGATACGGTTTGATCAACTTTAGCTTTTGCTTACATACCTTACAACTTCACTTTATTTTCTATTTATACTTGCTATTTCAAAGTTTATGATATGTCTATGTGTCATAAGGAGTATTTTGTCTTGCGTCATTTATATTAATCAAGTTATATGCTTTCCAGTTAACTTTAAGAGTGATTTCGGGGTTAACAAGATTATGTATAATCATTGGATCTGTGATTATAACGTTGTTTAGTGAGCCAACATTTTTAGAATTGTAACTTGCTAAATATGGCTATGTGAGAGTGACCCATACTAAGCATAGTATTATTGTTATCTAGGTTCTTATAAGTGTCATAATTCGTTTACCCTAGATCTAGAAAAGTCATTTCATGTGTTGCTCTGCGGTGAATTATTGATTCTTTGGGCTTCTAAAACCGTGTTTGTTGAAGTTATCATGTTTTTCTCTACTATACTTGTTCTTAGGAAATATCTATATAGTTTACATCTTCTCCCATCTGTTCATGCATCTATCTATTCATTAGTCTATCATCCAAACCCTCCAATACAAATTACCTTATTTCTTTTGTTCAGTAACTCTAGTTGGTCCTTAGAACCGAATTCCTTCCCTGTGGGATCGATATCTTTTAAAACTACATCGTAACTGTATACTTGCATTGATCATCATTTTTCTATTTGATAAGCGGTATTGACAACACATGTTCATATTTAGAACTTTTATCTTATTATTAGAAAAGTGGGGAACAAGGTTTTTGGCACCGTTACCGAATATAAGCCTATCAGAACTAGTATAGTCAAAATCTTGTGAGCAAGATTTTGGTACCATTACCGGGGAAGGCAAGTGCGTTCGAGAGATTAAATTACCGAAAAATGGACAATTATATTTAGTTGTCAATAGATTTATTTATTTTTAGTTTTATTTTTTATTTTTGGCTTTTAAGTAATTATATTTTGTTATTAACATATTTTTCTTGCTTACTCATTGAGTTTTCTTTCTAGCGTGTGCATGCCAAGTACGTGTAGTTCGGGAGAAAGTTTGGCATCTTTTGAATCAATAATAGAACGATTTGGTAGGAAAAGGAAATGGAGAAATAAGAGACAAAGACGAAAGATGGTTGAAGTAAAACAACAAAATGTTGATCAACCTCAACCTAGGCTCATGGATTATGTCGTTCAGACCATCAATGGTAACAATCAAGGAATTGCTAGACCACCCATTAATGCAAATCAGTTTGAAATTAAACCAGCATTACTTCAAATGATTAGCAATAATGTGCAATATTATGGTCTACCCAATGAAAATCCGAATGCTCACATTGTAAACTTTCTAGAAGTCTGTGATACTTTAAAAATGCACAATGTTCCCAATGAAGTAGCTAAACTTCGCTTATTTCCATTTACGCTCTGTGACAAAGCAAGAAAGTTTGGTTGAATTCATTACCTCCAAATTCAATCACCACTTGGAATCAATTAGCCCAAGCCTTTCCAACTAAACATTTCTGTTATCAGTACTGCTTATCAAAATAGAAAAATGATGACCACTGCAAGTATATAATTTCGAAGTAGTTTTAAAAGATAGTGATCCCACAGGGAAGGAACTAGTTTTAAAGACCAACTAGAGTTACGGGGTAACAAAAATATGGAATTTATATTGGAGGGTTTGATTGGTAGATGGATGAATGGATAGATGCATGTATAGATTAGAAAAGATACAAATTATAGAGATATTCCTACGAACAAGGTTAACAGAGAAAAAACATTCAAAATCATCAAGAATATTTTGTACACTAGATATCTTCAACAAATAAGGTTCTAGATGCCCTAATATTCAATAATTCACCGCAGAGCAACACATGAGATGACTTTTCTAATCCTAGGGTAAACGAATTATGACACTTATAAGAACCTAGATAACAATATTACTATGCTTAGTATGGGCGCTCTCACATAGCCATATTTAACAAGTTACCACTCCAAAAATGTTGGCTCACTAAACAAAATTATAATCACAGATCCAATGACTATACACAATCTTGTTAACCCCGAAATCACTCTTAAAGTTAACTCGAAAGCATATAATTTGATTAATATAAATTATGCAAAACGAATTTCTCATTATGACACATAGACATATCATAAACTTCAAAATAGAAAGTATAAGAAGAAAACAAAGTAAAGTTGTAAGGTATGCAAGTGAAAGCTAAAGTTGATCAAACCGTATCCACTCTTTAATGGGAGTTGTCAATTCCCTCAATTCCTGCATCTACTTTGAATTCGATCTCGACTCATATAGAACCTCCACTAGGATGCTATTCTTTGTGAATTTCGAAAAGAAGATTGTTGAAGAATGAAAAATTTTATTAATAAGTGCTTTGCAATTACACTCATACAACAAACGCTTGAATTTATGTAGAAATATAGTGATCAAAATAGGAATCGAATCACTTATACATTTTTCTAACTAAGAATTCAAACGTAGCGAAATCTGTATAATTTCTACTCTCTATCTATGCATACACCTCTGACATGTATCACCAAATATCAATCTACTCTCAATTGCCATGACATTGGTTGAGTAAGAGCCTATTTATAGAGTGTGAAGGGTTGTGTATATCCAAACGAAGAGTCGTGTCCATTGGTGAAGAGTTGCATCACTTCATTTTGATTAGATGCAAAGATTCATCCTCATTCACAATGGAAAGGCATCTTTTCATGATTGGTTAACTTCAAAAAGTTATCTTTTCAGTTGGTAGTTGATGGCGGTTGATCATTCTTATCCGGTAGTTGAAAGAAGAGAAGAATTGACCAAAAAACCATCATGGTCACGATCGCGAATGTATGTTGTGATTGTGAATAATTGGTTGGCAACTTTCTGTTGTGAATGTTAATAAGTCACGACCGCGATATACGTGTTACGATCGTGACATGCCTTTTTCACGTGATTCCTTTTTGCGATTTCTACCAATCTTTGGCATCTTTGATCCTTTGCCAATTCCTTAAGTTCCACGCATCTTTTTGCACCTTTTCACTCTTTTTCCATAGAGTTCGACTTTTGTTCATTTTACTTCCAAGATTTACCTAGTTTCTGCATTTGCATAAAAAACAACTACATACCATGTGAAATCTTTTATATGAAGTATAAAATGAAACAAAACCATATGTTTAATGATTGAAAATTTCATGATAATAAGTGTAATTATACACTTATCAATTTCCCCTTAGCTAAAACCGCACAACTCATTAAAGAAATCACTTCCTTTACTTAGAAAGATAGTGAATCCTTGTAAGAAGCCTGGGAATGTTATAAGGAACTTCGACGAGTTTGTCCTCATCATGGTTTACCCTAGAATGTGATTCTACAAACTTTCTACAATGGAATAAATCATGCAACAAGAGGGGGGATTGATGCTATGGCTGTGGGATCTCTTATGAAGAAAATTAGTTAAGAAGCCTTTGATCTTTTGGAAGACATGCCAAATAACAATAGTATGTGGTCAGTGGAAAGAGCACACATAAGTACTGCTAATCCTACTCAATCGCATGCTACATCTACATCTTCTAGTTCAATTAAAAAGGTCAATGAATTAGATTCTATTTTTGTTATGCAAGCGTAAATATCTATATTATCTCATAAGATAGATAATATGCATATAAGTAAGAATAACCCTTTGACATGCAAAAATTGTGGCCAAATTGGACACACCGCTTTTGAGTGTAACTTTAACCCATGTGTAGGGGCGCAATTAGTTATGTTAAAAGTCAAGGGAATTCTTATGGCAATAATGGAAATAATTATAGGAGTTCTAATTGGAGGTATGGTGATAATCAACAAAAGAATTATCAGAGTACTGATAGAACAGGGCAGTTAACAAGTAAGTTAGACAAATTTTTAGGAGTTTGCAATAAGCAATCAGAGTCTGAGGAATGTTACAAGAAGTTAGAAAATAAGATGGATCAAATGTTCAAAAATCAATCATCTTCTATTCATAATTTGGAGATACAAGTTGGTCAATTAGCAAGTGCTATTCCATCTAGAGGAAAAGGCCATTTACCTAGTAACATAGAAGGAAATCCTAAAGAAAATGTGCATGCTATAGCCCTTCGTAGTGGTAAATTACTAGATAATCCAAATCCTTTGAGTATGCTTGCTAATGATGTTGTTGAAGTGCTAGATGATTATCCGAGTAAATCCTATGATAAAGCAGGAGTGGATGAACAACTTAATTCCAGAAAGGTTAATCACCCTCAACCACCATTTCCACAAAGAATGAAGAAGAAGAATGAGGATAAGCAATTCATTGAGTTCATCAACAAACTTAAAGGTCAGGAAATCAATCTTTCATTCAGTGAAGCCGTTACACAAATTCCAAACTAAGGTAAGTTTATTAAAGAACTTTTATCTTGTAAGCGTAGTTTAGAAAGAATATCGAAAGTGTCTTTAACTAAGATTGTAGCAAAATAATAACTGCTATAATGCCCGCTAAACTTAAAGATCCAGGAAGTTTCACAATACCGTGTAAACTTGGAAACATTTCATTTCCAAAATGTTTATTTGATCTTGGGGCTAGTATAAATCTTATGCCTTTATCAATCTTCAAAGAGTTGAAGCTCGATGATGAATTTAAAAGGACAAATATGGTCTTGCAATTGGCCGACTAGTCTATTAAAAGTTCATATGGCATAATTTGAAGATGTACTAGTTAAGGTGGATAAATTTGTTTTTCCAACAGACTTTTTTGTGCTAGATTTTGCATATGATGAAAGATGTCCTATAATTTTAGGAAGACCTTTTATGCATACTATCAAAGCATTGATAGATGTGTCGGAAGACAAAATTAAGTTAAAGATAGGTGACGATACTGTTGAATTTAACATGGATAAGGTTGATAAATATCCAATGGATGAAGATATATACATGAAACTTGACTTTATTGATGCTTACATTAAAGAAGTTGTCAAGTTAGATTTCATCCGTGAATATGAAGTCAAGGGGTTAGGGAACTCCATTGATTTCTAAATATAGTTTTTTTTAAATAAAAAGAAAAGTGAAAAGTTTTTAGATTTTAAACATATCGTGATTTTTCCCTATATCACGCTTGTAAATTAAGTTGTTAAAAAATTTTGTTTCTGTAAGGAGAAAGTCACGATCGCGACTGGTGCAATTTTACACTAGTTATTATTGTAACGGTTCTATTTTCCAACGATTATGATTTTATATATAACCGTTGAAAAAGCCTTAATTACCCAATTTTCTATTATATAGTTGGTCCTTAAAACCGAATTCCTTCCCTGTGGGATCGATATCTTTTAAAACTACATCATAATTGTATACTTGTAGTGGTCATCATTTTTCTATTTGATAAGTGGTACTGACAACACCTGTTCATATTTAGAACTTTTATCTTATTAGTAGAAAAGTGGGGGATAAGATTTTTGGCAATGTTACCGAATATAAGCCTATCAGAACGAGTATAGTCAAAATCTTGTGAACAGGTTTTTTCTTAATTCATAGTAGTTATGCTACACAACTTCATGCTATCATGTACTCAGCTTTAGTTGTACTCAGCGCAACAAAAGTTTGCTTCTCACTGTACCATGAGATAAGACACTCTCCAAGGAAATGACATCCTTCTATTGTACTTTTCTTATTGAGCTTGTCTCTACCATAATCAACATGTATGAATCCCCTAGGAGTGAAATTTGAGCTGTTGGGATACCACAGACTTGCTTCAATTGAGCCTTGCAAGTACCTGATAATTCTCTTTATAGTGGTTAAATGAGATTCTCTAGGATCATCTTGATAACGAGCATAGTAGCACACAGCATACCGAATGTCTAGCCTACTAGAGGTGAGATAAAGAAGAGACCCAATGATTCCTCTGTAGAACTTGTTATCCATAGGTTTTCCAGCTTCATCTTTTCTCAGGATAGTATCAGTAGCCATAGGATTGGATATTGGCTTCAAATGTTCCATGTAAAATTTCTTAAGGATTTCAATAGCATACTTAGCCTGACTGTTGAAAATTCCATCTTCAGTCTGCTTGATTTGAAGATGAAGAAAGAAATTGAGCTCTCCCATCATAGATATTTCAAACTTGCTCTTCATCTGCTTACTGAACTCCTTGCACATCTTCTCATCAATTGCGCCAAATATGATATTGTTTGCCACTTTTTTACTTATAAGTTTAATAGTTTGTTTGCAAGATTTGGCTATATATCAACGATGCCAAAAACTTGTTCATGTAAAATATAGTTGTTTTCAATACCCCTTATCAAAATAGAAAAATGATGATAACTGGAAATATACAGTTGCAATGTAGTTTTAAAAGATATCGATCCCACAGGGAAGGACTAGATCAAATAGGGAAAAAGGATAAAGAAAATAATATGTATTGATATTTTTTTGGTTAGGAGGGTTAGAATGAAGAATGAGTAAATATAGGTATGAAAGATTAGAGAATCTAAATATATAGATTTTCCCTATGAAATAAGGATAGCAGATAAAACATGCAAGTTCAACAAAGATGTTACGATTCACTAAACTAATCTAACAGTCTCGGTTCTAAATATTCAGATGTTCAATTATTCACCGCAGAGCAACACATGAAATGACTTTTATAAACCTAAAAATGAATTAAGATGATTATATAAACCTGGACAACATCAATGCTATGCTTAGTACGGATCGCTCTCACATAGCCACATTTAGCAAGTTATCATTCCAAAAATGTTGGCTCACTAAACAGCATTATATCACAGATCCAGTGATTATACACGATATTGTTAACCCCGAAACTACTCTTAAAATTAACTCCAATGCATATAACTTGATTAATATAAAAGACTTAACACGAAATATGCATAATGACACATAGATATATCATAAACTTCGAAATAGAAAGTATAAGTAGAAAGTAAAGAAAAGTTGTAAGGTATGCAAGTGAAAGCTAAAGTTGATCAAACCGTATCCAGTCTTTAATGGGAGTCGTCAATTCCCGCAATTCCTACGTCTGCTTTGAATTCTGTCTTGGCCCGTACAAAACCTCCAGTAGGATGCTATTCTTTGCGAATATCGAACAAATGAATATTGAAGAATGAAAACTTTTATTGATAAGTGATCTGCAAGTACACTTATACAACAATCGCTCGAGAATATAGAGAAATCTAGTGATCAAAATAAGGATTTGAATCACTAAAACATTTTCTCGCTAACACTTATGAATTTAGCTAATTCTCCATCTATACACACACTATATTAACCCTGGTCTTCTTGCCATGAAATTTATGAAATTTGGAAGCCCTATTTATAGAATTCGAAGGGTTACGTCTATCTAAATGAAGAGTCATATCCATTGGTAAATGATTGTATCACTTCATTGTCGCGGCCACGATATACAAGTCATGACCATGAATATACAAGTTGTGACCATGAATCTTTGATTGGCAGACTTCTGCTTTGAAGAAGAATAAGTAGCGACCGCGAATGGTTGTCGCGACCGTGAATTGCATTTTTCTTCAGAATTCTCCTTGAAACTTCACCGATCTTTGACAGCTTCGATCCTAAGCTAAATCTTTAAGTTCCACGCATCTTTTTGCACCTTTTTCACTCTTTTACCATAGAATTCTTCTTTAGATCATTTTGCTCCCAAGATTTACCTAGTACGTGCATTTGCATCAAAATCAACTACATACCACGTGAAATCTTTTATATAAAGTATAAAAATGACTTAAATTATAGTGTTTAATGTGTAAAATTAATATGATAATAAGTGTAATTATACACTTATCAATCAACACCACCATCAAAGTAACTATCCTAAAGGCGGGGGACCATCTTCTTCTTAGTTTCGTAGATAGCTGTAGAATTAGTTCAAACTTGTAATAGCACTCAATGTAATCACTTAGTGTAGAACACAATTTATGTACTGCTTAAGTTTTTGTTATCAATGAAAATTCAAGTTTATTTTATTCAAAAGTTAAGAGCTTCTTAACTTAGTATATTTGCTATGATATTTTTGCTTGAACTGTTGTAGGAATTAACGAAAAGACCAACCTCAAAGCTGAAGTAAGACAAAGTCCCAAGTTTTAAAAGAATTCCTCTAAGTATGAGGGAGTTAAGGTGACTGACGAGAATCCACTCATTATGGGGAGTCCATACTGACTAAGGAGTTCACTCAGCATGGGGGAGTCTTATATCATCTATCAGGTATCTCTACATCTTTAAATTATTTATTCAATTAATCTCTTCTACTACCTTATTTGTAATCTGTTCCAAAATGGGGGAGATTATTGAACCTAAGTTAATAGTAGTTCTTAGTACTTAAAACGTTTTGGAAATAACAAACCATCTAGGATAGTGAAATTGATTGAGTACTAAGTATACTCTTAATTAAACAAGTTTACTTGATTTTTTAAGGGAAAAACAACTCAGTTTATTGAGACTTAATTAATTTATGGCTTAGAGTAAGAAAAGCTGTGTAAAGCTGAGCATAACATAATTTATAAGATATGGACTCAGCGAAGTTGAGTAGCTTTTATTTATTAAAAGTTGAGTACTTTTTGATACTTAGAGAATAAAATGACACATATTCCTTTAACGATGCTTGTGAGAGATGGAATTTTCCTTTGATTCTTTTTAGGAGAAAAAGCATCGAAAGTAAAGAAGATATTTAAATGGTCGTCACAACCAAAAGGTATCAGTACGGAATGTTAGAGATTCCTTGCTAAATTCCAAGGTAAAAGGCATCTTCTAACATTCATTATTTCTTAGCGTTTCCGCGCAACTCTGCAACATCAACAATTAGACAAATCACAAGATTCCACGTTGCATCTCACGCGCCTCTCTATCATTACAGAATTGGTTGAAGTAAATGAGTTTTTGACGCATCAAGATTAACGGATTAATCTCATGCTTCAATGTTCGAAATCTCTATCTCTAAACCACCTGGAATTTGTTTCAAATGGATAAATTTGTAAGCAGTGGAGAGAAGAGAAAATGAAGAAAAAGTTAAGATGAAAAGTTTGCAATGGCTACTTCCAAGACCTTCAAGTATAAATAAAAGACTGAAGTAGGTGTTCAAACTTGGTGAATCACCTTGAATTTCTTAAGTGCTTAAATACTATCAAATTATTCCTAGCATTTAGAAATTCCAACTCAAGCATTCTAAGAAAACACAAATCAATCAATCAGTTTGTAAAAGAGAGAATCAATCTTAGATTTAACATTGTAAAAGGATTCAACAATTCTTATAAGTTAAATTCTTTAGTTCGATATTTCTTATTCAAATCTAAGTGACAGTTTAGAAATGGTACCTAAATTGTGAATTGAGAGGTAGTTAGAAAGGAAGGTACTTTCTGTAATCGCTTCTACCCACTGTAAAGACTTCTCCACCTAGGGAAGGAAAGAAACACTAATGGATTAAAGCTCAGAAATGAACTTGAGGATTGGAGTTAGGCTCGGGGTCGAACCAGGATAAAATATCAGGTGTTAAGTTTCTAACCTTTATCACCTGTCTCTATAGCATCTTGCTCATTCATCATTCTCTCTATTTTATAAGTTAATCTTGAAAAACCAATCCAAGTTGAGTAAAGTACTCAGCACAGATAAACTAAGTCAACGAAGTTGAGTAGTTTTTAGTTTTTAGACTTGTTCATAGCACAAAGAACTCAGCACACATTTAAAAACTAAACTTGGAAAAGAATTTTATAAATCTTAAAATGAACCAAGTGAATGCATTCACCCCTCATCTGCCATGTTATTTAAGCTATTTCGGACCAACAAATATCTTTAAAACTAATTATATTGTAACATTTATCATTGAAAAATATATCATTAATACTGAAATTTGGAGTACATCTTGATTGACACATAAATCAAACAAAATATCATATTAAAAATTAGAAAAATATAATCTTGTCATATTGGGAGATAGGAAAAACGTATCACAAGAGCAAGAGGAAGACATAATGAAAATTAAAAAACAAGAGCAATTCTGCGACCTATATTTTCTCAGTTACACTCCATATTATCAGAGTTTCACAACCATAAGAATTCCAATTTACTCCATAACATCAACTAGTTTCGCAGATGTGGAACGATCTTGCTTAAAAAAGATATATATGGGTACCTAATATGAAAGACAGATCTGGATAACTAATTAAAATTATAAATTATAACAAATTTTTTGAATATCACTGAACACAAATTTTGTAAAATTAATTCAATAAAAATAGTAAATCATAGCAGTCTTAGGTCTCGTTTATTTGCAGGAAAATTGAATATTTTCCTATGTTTGACTATATCATTGAAATTTTTTTTGTGATGTTTGATTACATTTTGTAAAAATATTTTCTACTCACAAATTTAAATATAAAATATAATATAGTTTTATACTTTTAAAATTTTCAATTATATACTGTGGAGGAGTTGGTGGTGGTGATGATGGGATTGAGGGAAGGGGAGATCACGATGATGGTAATGGTGGTAAAGGTGAAATGGAGGAGCTCATGAAAGTGTTAGAGATGGTAAGTAGCAAAGATGTTGTGGTGGCGGTGTTTGTGGTGGTGAGATGGAGGAAGTAGCGTTGGTGATGGTGGTGGTGAAGGGAGGAGGAAGTAGTGCTAATGGTGGTGGGATGAAGAAAGCGGTGGTGGTGGTGGTGGTGGTTGGGTAGAGGAAGTGATGCTGGTGACGTTGGTGGGGTTGAGGAAGTGACGGTGGTGGTGGGGTAAAGGAAGTGATGGTGGTAGCGATGGAGGGGTTGAAGATGTGACGGTGGTGGTGGTGGGGTGGAGGAAGTGGCAGTGACGAATGGGTGGAGGAGAAAGTGATGATGGTGGGGTGGAGGGGTTGAGGAAGTTATAGTGTTGGTCGGATGAGGAAGTGATGGTGGTGGTGGTGGTGGTGGTGGTGGGGAGGAGGAAGTGGTGGTGATGGTGGTGGAAGTAGTGGTAATTGTGATGTGCATGGAGGAAATGATGATAATGATGATGATGATGATGATGATGAGGAGGAGGAGGAGGAGGAGGAGGATGGAAGAAGTGAGGTGATAGAGACATGGAGTTAGAGATAATGAATCCACCATTTTTTTTAAAACGTTTTCCTTTATCTATATTAGCATTTTTCAGTTATTTTCACTCTCCCCTATTAACTTGTACAATATTTTCAATTGACTTATTTTTTTTATCAAATAAGTATTGAAAAATGCGAAAAATATATTCATGCAAAAGATTTTTGAGTAAACAAATGGATCTTAATAAACAAATAGAATTGTTCAAATATTGTTGATGTCACATATATACAATCGTGCAAAGGGGCAAATTTAAAAATAAAGTTATTTTTAGGTGTTTTTTTTCCTTAATATGTAAATTTATGAATTGTTATATTAGCATTTACTAAAATAAATAAATGTAGCATGTTTTTTGTCCTAATCTAATAACACCAGGCAGCCTTAAATATGGTAAATGTTGGATCGTAATTAGTAGTTGTTTAACTTTCCCCGTGTTTTGCAAAGAAAAATGTAGTTCTGGATGTTTTGATGACTATTCGGTTAATTATAACACACCAAAATTTGTTATACTTAGACAATTTAATTCATATGTAATTGGATTTCGATTTGGACATGCTTACTCTATCAATTTTACACACTTTTCATTGTGTATTACATGCTCCATTAAAATTGCATCAATTTCTTTCCAAAAAGTGTCCTACTAGCTAATGTTCCTATTTCAGATAAAATAAACCTTATTAGTCGTACATGAAAAATAACAAATAATAGTTGTCACATTTAAAGATAAAGGACAAAATTAATTTTTTACTTGTGTTTAAAGTGCAAATTAGAACTTTTTGAGTTCATAATGGCACGGTAAAATATGTCAAATTTGGGAGGTTAGAAATATACTTGACTTTCTATTTTTCATTCACTAAGTTATAACTTTTGCTTAAAGTTGATAGATATAAATACAAAGATTTCAGAATTTAATACTGAATGTGTGATTTCTAGAGATCTCAAGTTTGAATCATATTCGGGATGGATTTGAGAATTTTTTATTTTCATTCAATATAAGTCCAAATGAGGTAAATATTTAGTTGACAATTTAAAATTTATAACTGAGTATGTATGAAGGGACTCGAGTATTAATGTATTAAATACATTTGTTAAGAAAAAGCAATAGTAGCATGTACTGTTCTCTTGAATTATAAATTAATTCAGTTCAATTTAATTCAACTCACTTCAATGATGCAGTTCAGTTCAACAAAGTTTAATCAGTTCAGTTCAATTTAACTATATCTAACATTGAAATAAGTTCAATTTAACTTTTCGATGTTGAAAAGAATTGGGTCTTAAGTGTGACTGAACTCCAAACAAAATTATTTCAATAAAATACTTCTGATATGTTGAAGAAAAGCCTCGTTATGAATCATTGTAATCAGTTACAAAACTTAATATTTAATATATAAATGGATTAGATATGAGGGTAATCCATCCAAACAATTCAAATCTAAAGAAGCACCGTTAATTTATTCATTTTCATTCCAAGTTCTAAGCATTTATACAAATAAGAATTTCCATGACATGATTTCTTTCCATATAGATAGATATAGGATCTATAGGGAAATTACTTATAAATACATTTTGTGCTGCATCCCTGCCTATCTGATTGTAAAGGACCCCATGATCCAAAATTGATCTAACGCAAATCCCAAGTTTGTAGTTGAAGAAATATGACATGTGATTTAATTATGTTGCAAGATAGTACTTGTGGAATGTATTTTAAACGAAATTCATGATTTTAGAAAAAAAAAAAAAAAGAAAAAAATTCAATAAAAATAAAAATGTTACAAAATGTATTTTAATTAACATTCCAATAATTTAATCATATTATATAAAAATTACACTTAAAAATTTGAGAATCCCTTGAGAGATTTTTTGTTATAATTTTTTGAAGTTATCATCAAATTTTAATCTGAAAAAATATTTTTACTTCTTACAAATGTCAAATTTATCACGAAAGGTTGTTGTATTTTTATTAACTAATGAAGAATTAGTTTTGGAATGTGGTTCCACGCTCCAACTCTCTAATTGAGATTGACTCCTTTATGCTCCTTTCCTTGAGCGTTGATGGTCCGTGCAAGACGAAAACAATTTCTATGGGGACTAACCGTGTGATCGATGTAGTCTCTCTAATGCTTAAGTTATATCGGAATTAAGATAGAAGGCAAGAAGTTTCAGTGTTTAGAGTATGCACCTTTTAATGGTGATCCATGGGATCTTTTATAGGCTTCGCGTGATTCCTGATTAGGTCAGGATAGAGAGTTATATCTTGAATAAAACTCTTATCTAAATAGATTCTCATCTCCTCCATAGGATAGAGTTTTGTTTCCTACATAAGTAGAGTCATAATTAGTGTGGACTGTCTTTATTATAGATAAGCTCTTTGGAAGTAGAATGTCAATTGGATTCTACTCCTTAACCGGCAAGATCTTTCCAAGTGGGCAAACCGTCTTGGCTTGATTGCCACCTAGAGCTAACCCTTTATTGAGATGAGGAAGGCTTGATCTTCCTTGATATCTTGAGGTGGCTTTATTCGCCTGGTTAACTTTGATGTGACAGAAACATGCCTAGTAACATTTTACTATGTTATCAGAAGTCCCTCCACGAGTGATGTGAAACTTCTTTAGGACTTCAATCGTTTGATTTCTGCCTGGACTAGGCGATTCGATTGGCAAATGAGATGATAGAAAGCTTCTAGGGTATGCTTCTTGGGTGCGTGTTTTTTAACACCAGTTGTACCGCTTTTAAAACTTTTCAAATTTCGAACACTTGGCCCCCATTAAGCCATGTGTCTTACAGTGGATAAGCATCTATTCATATTTCAACTTATATAAGGTTCAAAACTTCTTCTTCACTTTACGTTTTTTGAAGAATTTCTAAACTTTCTCTGGCGATATTAATCTTCTGCTTCTATTCTTCTTCATTTTTTCTTCTTTCAATGATCTTTCTTTTCCTTAAATCAAGTAAGTAACTTGCCTTTCTCTTGATTTTCGCTTAATTTAATTCTTCTGAGTATAGTGATTTTGACAGTTTGCAAATTTGGATATGTTCTCCTTTGGGTTTTTTTATTGTACAAGTGTTTCTAATTCACGCTATTAGGCATGTCCTTTGCTATTTTAACTTAGGAAATTTACACTTCTATTTGTCTATTTCTTGTGAATGCATCGTTTGTTTAGTTTTCCCCAATTGAATGTTGTTGTGATTTATTTTAGTGGATTTCTCAGACCTATACTTTTGGATTAAATGCAAAATGAGGTCAATTGAGATATAATTTTCCAGAAATTTGATCATGTGTAGTTTATTATTGACTTTTGCTATTTGATCCATAATACCAACATAGATATTATGAATGTTGTTTGTGCCGTCTCGAGCTAACTTTAGATGCTTTAAGATCTATTATGACCATCTAGGATTTTTAATAGGTAGCGATGTCTGACTCATTTACTACAACTAGTAGCCAATTTGATAGGGAGTTTGACAAGATAAATTCACGGTACCCTGCCTTTTATCAACAACCATTAAACTTACACTATACTAACTATGTCTCTCCCCCTAGGATAACCCATTCGATTAGCGAGATGTCAGATATGAATTCAACCAACGAGCAAGTGACTAGCTCTCGAGCTACCTTAAGTTCTATTCTAGTTTTTGAGTCTAATTCTTCCCAATCAATGTGGGTCAATCTTGATTTAGAAATAGGTTGGACCCTCGCAATGCCTACACAGATTCCACCCGCAGCTTCATCGCATATGGGGAAGATGAAAAGGGCATTTAATCGGCCCATGAGGAATCATGTGGCTATGCGACTAGATACGTTGGAAAAGGGGAAGGGGAAGGCAAGAGTGATTGTTAATAGGACAACTCGGGTGGAATTTATCTAATCAATTCAAGATAATACTGATTGGCCTTTGAGATGGATGTTTTTCCATGGCTAGCAAATTGTGAAATCCTTTTACCCTCAAAGTATCAACTAATAACTTACTCGCTTGAAGGCTACTTCGGTATTTATATGGATCTGATTTGGTCTGGGTATGTTTATCCCCTTCCAGTGGGGATTTGTGATGTTTTATGGGAGTTTCATCTTTGCAAGCCCAGCTACACCCAAACTCCTAGATTGAGTTGGTAAGGCTTTTCCTAATCTGCTGAGGCTTAAAATTCACCTTTAATGTAGAATTTTTCATGTGGGTGGCTTCTCTTCAAAAGACTAAGAATGAGGACCATTACTATTTCACATAGAGGGGTGGTTTTTACAAGTTTACTCACAAAGTAGAACATGTTAAGTACTTCAAATAGTATTATATTTTCATCAAACAAGAAGAGCGTCATCCCTAGTGTCCAATCATCTGGAACCTAGAGCCTGATAGTGTGTATAATCTAATTGGCCTAGATCTTAGGGTAGAGGCGTTTAAGGCGCTTAGGAAGGAAGTGTCGCCTTCTCAGAACATCAGTTGGGCTATGGCTCATAATATTAGGATAATCGAACCTAGCCAGCTGGACCATAATTTTTTTCCGATACCCCAAGTATTTACAAGTATAGTACTTGATTTTTCTCTAATTTTTCAAAAGATGCTTAATCTTCCAAATCTTAAAGACCTTAGAAAATCCACCATAGCTTTGCAGCCTAAGGATCATAAGTTGTCCAACCCATGGGAGACTGCCAAGATGATTAAAGGTATTGTGGGTGTAGTGCTTGGAGGTCATGGTGCTTATCTGGAAGGAAGGAGGAAGAAGCAAACTAAGCGCATTCTTGAGCAATACGAGGTCCCTACAGATCCACCTCGTCCAGTTACCGTAGAAGAGACTCCTATGGGGCCGGTAAGGGATATATTGTTTTAGTATTTTCATACTCTATTTTTTTACTTTGTTATTGTCTTTTAATTATTTTGTAGGTTGAAGGATCTAGTGCTCTTACCACCTCGAGTAGGCATATTGATTCGGCCTCTATTTAAGGCGAATTGCTTGTATTGGCTGGGAAGGAGCCTTCAATTCTTTCCAATCTACTGCAAAATGTTTTAAGGACAATCCTTCCACACCGGTTGAGGAGAATATAATGGGATCTGAATCCCTTATACAATCCTCCAAATTTTTTATATCTCCTAGCTTCGAGGTAACTTCCTTTTACCTTTGATATTTGTAGCCATTGTGTGTAAAGTTAGCTAACTTTTCAAAATTATTAGATCATATCCCAAGCGGTAGTGATGATTCATCAAAACCGTGATGTCGGCCAGATAAAGCGCAGCCATCAAGTGTCGAATAAGGAGCTTGAGAAAATAAAGGGGCTCCTTTCCAACAATAATGTGGCAAAGACTAAGACCGAGTCAGATGTTGCTGTGCTTACGCGCAAGCTTGAGGAGTCGGCTAAGTAGTTGGAAGAGATGCGCTAAGCGAGGGATGCTCTACAAGAGACCGTTACCAAGTACAAAATGGATGTCCCCATGGCCATTGAATGCTCCGGGCAAGGCTTGATCGAACTAACCATGGATGGTCAAGAGTTTGGTTGCCCCATCTTCCAGGATTGCTACCAGCTCCATTCGGATATCCCCGATAACTTGCTTGTCGGGGTGAAGTTCCCTAGTGAGGAAGAGGAGGAGGCGACTGTGAGCGGGCGACACGGAGCGGTGGACCGATAGAGCGCGGGGTTCGTAGACGCGGTCCACCGGGGTGTTTCGAAAAAAAGGAAGGAAGAAGAAAAGAACCGGGTCTGGGACCCGGAAAAAAGGTTAAAAAGAGAAAAAGGCGAAAATGTTTTAGATCGGTTCGAACCCGAATCCGCCGTCTCTCAGTGTAGAGTCGCCACCTGGATTAGCTATTTCCAGGAATTAGAGTCCCGTGAGGCTTAACGTTTGGGGGACGGCCCACCAAGACACAGAGATTCGGGTCCGGGATAAGTTGCTTATTTCTTATTGGATCACATTAAATTACATCTACAGAAAACCGTTTTCTTTTAATTGTGCATATTCGCACTTATGTCATTTTTGGAGTTAAAT